>JANIJH010000225.1:1589401-1605860 GCA_024520975.1 Erythroxylum areolatum | reverse complement strand
GGACAAGTCTACTGCATTGGCCAAAGGAGTCCGTTTTTTTTATACTACTTGAAAATGTATTTTTGTTTCGATTGTTTGGGCCTGTAAATATTCTTTGGATTTTTGTTTCTGAAATTACGATATGTATTATATGTGTGTGAGATTCTAAAAATGTAAGTGTAATGTTTGGTTTTGTTTGTCCTGCCGTGGGTGGCATCCATGTATCCTCCCAGGGGGTATGTGGGTGTTACAAGTTATTACATTGATTATTGATGATTACTTTGATTGGGTTATTAGAAATGACAAAATATCATAAATTCAGGTTGAATTGAAATTATTCTCTTCAAGTTAATAGATTAAATTCGATTGGATCAAGTTTAATTTCAAATTTGAACTCAATATTCAACCTTGAACACTGGTATTCAACTTCAAGTTCAAACTTGAATATCTAAGTTTAATTATGAGTTTATATTTGATAATTTTTTAAGTCAATCAATTGTGATTAATAATTATAATGTTGAGTTGACTTGAATTAAGGTTAATAAATTAAATCCGAGCATATCAAATTTTAAAAAAAATTCAAACTTTGAAGTTAATCCTATTTTTAAGTTAAAAAACAAAAATGATGTTATTTTGGCATTTAAATTTCAAAACTTAACGTCAATATTATGTAAGTAACAACTTAACCAACTAAAATTATACGTTCAAAATTTAATTAAATTTGGAGTAAATTTTAATTATTTATAATAGGCACAAATGACCTAATTAATCCATTATTATCCTTAACTACGATAAATTAATGAGACTTGTATTCGAGATCAGGTATTAAAGTTTAATTTTAAAAAATCCGATGTAAAATTTGTAAAAAATCGTTGATTGCCATCTGTACCTATTTTTACTTGTAGCAAAGATAAAAATAAGGTTAATTAAAAAAACTTAAACTATCATCTTTAAAATTTAAAAAGTAACAAAATAATGTCCAAAATTTCAATTTTCTAATTTTAGCTTAAACTTAAAAAAGTAGTAATAAAATGTTCAAACATTAAATGTTTTCCAAATTTAGTTTGACGTTATCTGTTATTCTTCTAATGCTTTCAGTCAATTATTTTTTGTTTGTTATTTTGACACTCCAAATTACTCTCATATTATAAAGTATTGTATCAGTAAGCTCTTTATTTTTAGTTCATTCTTCTGATGTCCCTATTGTGAAGATGTCGGGGCTGCGTAATTTGAAAATCAAAGGGTGAGGGCGTTTAGAGAACAAATTGAAAATGAAAGGGAAAACTAAAATCAGTGCGTAAGGTCGTCGAGACTGCATAATCTGATTTAGGTCATTTTTAAACAGCGATGTCATTTTAATTATGTGATTAAATGACGTCGTTTCATTAATCTTCATTTATCATGTTAATTTTGGTTTACGTGTGTTAATAGTTAAGGTTTTTGAAACAAGAGGTAAGTCATGTCAGCAAACTCAACGTAAACACTAACATCAGGTTAAAATTGAAAAATTTTGAAAGTTTGAGCATTTTATTGCTACTTTTTGAAATTTGAGCTAGAATTGAAAAAAATCAAAATTTTAAACATTTTATTGATACTTTTTAAAGTTCGAGTTATAGTTAAAAATTGGCGAAAGTCTGAGCTTTTTTTGTAATTAACCCTTAAAAAATTATCTCCATGCATAATTCTCTTTTTTATAATTCTTTCGTCTTTATTTATCTATGATTAAAATTTTAAATCGGTTCAGAAGGTTCAATATAAAAATTTTGAACCAGTCAATTTTCAGTTTGGTTTTTAATTTTTCGGTTCAATTTACTTTAACAATTATTGTTGTTAACAATCAATTAGTTTATCAATTAATCAGTCAATTTTTGTAAACTAATTGATTTTTATAAACTAAAATAAACTAATTAATGTTTATTTAAAGAAAGCCTCCTTCAATCTTATTTCAAAATTTTTAAATTTATTTAATATTTAACTAATTTTATGATATTGAGTGAATCTTTTTAAATTTTAAATTCTTTATTTATTGATCTCAATTCTAAAAACTTGATTTCTGCGCAGCTCTAACCCCAAGAAAATTTCAGATGATTGAAACAAACAAAGAATAAAACATCTTTTCTGAAAGGACTTGGCAGGGACCAGTGAAAAAAAGGACTATTACTAGACTTATTAAGTTAAAATTGATTTATATTATAAAGTTACGGAATAATAAATATACTAAAAGAATTAATGTATTATTTTTTATTTTATTTTTTTGAAAAATTGATACAAAAATATAAATTATAAGAAAAAGGGATATATATATATATAGTGAAAATTAATATTAAATAAGAATATTATTCTAATTTTACTTTTAATTAAAGCATTTAGCTCTATATTTGAACACATTATTTGTTATTTGAAAATTTAATTAATTTATAATTATTGAAATTAAACTCAACCTAAAATTGAACTAGAACAAAATGAAACCCTAATTTAGTTTACAAGATAATGATATATCTTTTTTCTTAGCAGTGCGCATCGGGTCAAAACGTGTGCAACTAGTCAAGCCAACAAAGCACAAATTGAAAGAAGATTTGGGCAAGATCTAACCTTTTTTTCTTTGTGATAATGCCTCTGCTACCCCACATGTCTGATCTCCAAAATGATAGATCAGAGACCATAATGGTCATTCCCAAGTCATTGGGACGAGAATTCCATACAAAGAACTGTGGAATGTAACGTGTGATTCCTTAACCCCTCATCAATCCAAGTCCCCAACTATCACTTTACCGATGTTTCTGTCTTTTGTTTTTGTCTCTCAAATTCCCAAAAAGGGTATCTAAAGCAAGTTTCCAACAGAACCCACCCCCACCACTGCTCCATCATTTCCTTACAGCTCATAGTTTTTTTTTTGTTTTTTTGAACAGAAGTACCGCCCCTACAAAAGAAAATTCCTTCTTTTTTGGTTCTCTCTCTCAAAAGAAATGAACTTGCTCAATAACTTTGAAAGATTCGTTTCTCCTGCTAGTTTGCTTGTGCCTGTTACTGAAATTGTTTCCTAATGGCTAAGCGTGTTTACCAAGTGTGGAAGGGACGCAATGTACGGTTTTCTCTCTGTCTGATGTTGCTCATGTGCATGTTGTGTAGTTTCTTGGTTGATTCTTGTTGGTGTTCTGTTTGATTTCTAACCGATGTTGCGAAATGCGATCTGGGTTTGCCTTACTTTTGCTCATTATGATGCTTTTTTCTGTTTTTGGTAAAAAATGACACATGGGTTTCAAGATTAACATGCTAGTTGACTGTTTTTGTTATTGCAATGATTGGCCTTTCGGGTTATGGATTGATTTCGTTAGCAGAAACTTATATTCTTTTGTGTCCCTTGTTTCAGTTTCCTCTTCATTCTTTGCTTTTTACCCTGCTAAAGTGCTTATGTGAGTTTAACAATGGTAGATAGTTTCATGTGGGCATTGCATTTCTACATAGTTTCAGAGCTTGTGGTTTTGGACCTTAAATTTGGTTGCATTTTTCAGAAAGTTTAGTCTTTTCCACTGAGTGAATGTGGAAGGCAAGTTCACCTGCTCATTTCATTGTTTGACAACTTGGAAAAGTTCAGTTTTGCTCATAATTACCTTAATGATTATTTTGAGGGAAAGGATTATAAGATTCTTAGCAGCAATTATTTGGTTCCTGCATGTTTTAAAATGGAATTCTAACAGTATATACATTGGTTTTGATGCCTGCATATTTGGGAGAGATGGTAGAAAACGACAGGTCAAGGCAGACTCTTTATTGTTCATCCCCGTGTTCACTAACTTTGTCAATTTCCAGATACTTTTCTTTGAACCTTTCCTGAATAATTGTCTCTTCTATTGGATTTATTTTGCAGATATTCTTCTTCAGGGGCAGGCTTATATTTGGACCAGATGCTAGGTCCTTGCTTGTCACCCTATTGCTTATTACGGTTCCCGTTGTTATTTTTTGTACGCATGTAGCACGGAACCTAATCCATGCAATTCCAGCTTATAATGCAGGCTATGCAATTCTGCTTGTTGCTATTGGTTTCACAATCTATGTAAGTCCTTCAGATTACTAAATCTCAATTGTCTTCAGCTGCTTCTTTCCTTTGTCCTTTGCCTCATTTGAATAAATTTATGCTCTGACCTGTGGTGGAGTTTTGATTTACTTACTTTTACATTCTTTTCTGTAGAAATATTAAATTTTTAATCATAGTTATGTTTCCATTCTTTTGGTAAAATTGTAATCAAAAGCTTATCACTGTAGGTACTGGTACTTCTTATACTTACTTCAGCCCAAGACCCTGGAATTGTTCCTCGTAACTTACGTCCACCAGAGGAAGAGATTTGTTATGACTCTGCAGCTTCTGTTGAAGCTGATCTAAGACAAACACCAACACCACGATTACCACGCACAAAAGAAGTCACTGTCAATGGCTTTTGTGTCAAGGTGAAGTATTGCGAGACATGTATGTTATATCGTCCACCCCGATGCTCGCATTGCTCTGTATGTGATAATTGTGTGGAGCGATTTGATCACCATTGTCCATGGGTTGGGCAGTGCATTGGATTGGTAAGCAATCTTCAATTTAAGAAATTTTCTTCTTTGATAGGTGATTGGACGAGATGAAATTTTACCTTGGACCTGGACCTATTGATTCTTTTGATTCTTCTTGTGTTGTATTCATGAGCTGAACTAAGTAGCTGAAATTTCTTCTTAAACTGAGAGGAAAGAATCACATTTTGTCTCTAGAGCAAGTTTTTATTAACCGAGTATATATACAACATGCCATTAGGTGCCTGTTTTGGAATTTTCATATTAGTTGATGGAATGTTTATGGTTTGACCAAAGTGATTCTTGATCCAACATCAAAGACTCTGGTAAAGTGCAGCAGAGTTGGAACTGTGTACTGATATCTTGTGAAATAGAGTTTTGAAATTTTCTTAAACTAAACTTTGGTTGTAATAAGTAGCAACTATCCCTTTTTGGTCTGCCTCAGTTGGAGTATCGTTCTAATTAAGGTGGTTTATATTTGGACAGCGCAACTATCGATACTTCTTTCTGTTCATTTCTTCGGCAGCTCTTCTCTGCATATTCATCTTTGCAATGTCAGCGTTAAACATTAAATTTCTCATGGATGATCGTGGACCTGTCTGGAAGGCAATGAAACAGTCACCAGCTTCTGTGATACTAATGGCCTATTGCTTTTTCTTCCTCTGGTTTGTTGGAGGTCTTACTTGCTTCCATCTCTACCTCATTAGTAGAAATCAGGTTAGTTTCATGCATTCTGAAGACTATCAGGAATGATGTTTTGTTGAACATTCACAAGTTACTGAATTTGATTGTATGCAGCACCATATCGAGTTCTCATACTCCTTTGAATTGCCTGAAGTTTTACTAATTTGTTAGCATGCTTCAGACCACATACGAAAACTTTCGGTATGGAGCAGTCAATAGACTCAACGTATACAATCAAGGATGCGTGAAGAACTTCCTTGAGGTATTCTGCACAAAGACGAAGCCTTCAAGAAACAATTTCCAGGCATATGTGAGAGAGGAGGCACCTATACCGGCAATTCGCCTGAAGATAGATGATGCAGACGGGGACCATCGAACCAAAGTAGAAGACAATCTGGAGATTGATAATGACCTTTCAAAGATATCCCAGCGCCGCAACTCGGAAGGGGTCGACGAAATTCGATTCGGTGGTGCGACATGACCCCATTTTCCTTTCCTGTTGCAGCCTTGAACAGAATCAAATGGAGAAACAAGAAAAGAACCCTCGTGAGCTTTATGGTAGGAGAAATGGGAGCTTGTGAAGTTACTATAGTTTCTTTCTCAAGCTCTGGTTGAACAATGGATAGGAAGAACTGCAGTACAAGTTTAAGTGTATACTAGTTTTTTTCCTTCTTTGATTTGTATTATTGTTTCAAATTTTGGTGATTGGACTCTTAGTTAAAAAAGGAAAAAGAATTTGCAAATTCTCTCCATCATTTCCTTCTTTCCATTTTTCTCCATTAAAGAAATCTATATAAAATTATTACTTGAAATAGTCTCTTTGTTGCTATTTAACTGCCTATTTTTACATCTTTTTATAATTTTTTAAAAATTACTTTATGGCATCAAAAATTTTAAAATTATATTCAAAATTTATTAAATTACTTAAAATGTAACATAATTATACTATAATCCATATTGATTTTATATATTTATTTCATATAACCAAAACAAATTAATTTTTGATATAATTGAATTAATTCACATTATTATATGCGCAACAAAATAATTTTTTAATAAATGTAATCTAAAATTATTTTTAGATTTTTTAATATCAAAATGTTAATTTTGAACAATAACATATTTTAAAAATAAACTAAACTATAATATATGTTCAATTATAAATAGGAAAAAAAAATGAAAATTGAGCTGTGATAGGGTCTACATTATTGGGCCTGCTTGGGCTTTAAGTATAGGTGGGCCGGCCTGTTAAGTTTCTCTTTCTTGTTGAGGGAGGTAACTGAAATAATAAATGGAAAATAATTCTCCCTCCAAGATTGTGTTCTTTTTCCTCAGAAGTTCGAAACTTGTTAACGACCAAACTGAATTTAGGGTTATCTGTCAATTTCTCTGCAACGAAGATGGTGAGTCTTTGTTGCAATTACTTCTAACTGGTTTTGATTGTGTTTGTTTGGTTGTTTGATTTGGTGGTGTGGTTCTTTGGATTGGACGAATCAGGAAGCCAAATCCAATTTGGAGACGGCGATAGAGCAGTTGCAGAATGTCGAGAAGCAGATGAGGCTCGCCGGAGACGTCGCCGGCACCAAAAATGCCGTCACCGAAATTCTACACCTTTGCTTCCAAGCCGGAGACTGGAAGACTCTTAATGACCAAATTCTTCTTCTCTCCAAAAAGCGCGGCCAACTCAAACAGGTGACCGTTGCTATTTCCTCCTTTATCAGTTGCGTCAAAACAGAAAAGGAAAAAGACATTTGTTTTGAGAGAGAGTTCTTTTCTCAATCTTGTTCCTGGGCAGGCTGTAACTGCAATGGTGCAGCAAGCAATGCAATACATCGATCAGACTCCAGATATTGACACACGCATTGAATTGATCAAAACGCTTAATACTGTGTCTGCAGGGAAGGTGACACCACTGATGCGTTTTTAGTTTGTTGAATTCAATTATAAAGCTTGCTTCTTGCTCATGTTTACTGCTAAACATATTGAATATATTGCTGTAGATATATGTTGAGATTGAGAGAGCTCGGTTGATCAAAAAACTAGCTAAGATCAAGGAAGAACAGGGGCTTATTGCTGAAGCTGCCGAACTGATGCAAGAAGTTGCAGTAAGTTGTGGCAGCTATTTATCTCATGATAGCTGCCTTTTTATGTTTATTTTGCTATTAAGTAATTCACTTGACACTCTTATTTTTACAACCCAGGTGGAAACTTTTGGTGCTATGGCAAAAACAGAGAAAATTGCTTTCATCCTTGAACAAGTACGTATCTCTTTCTTTGTTCCTTGTGGAGCATTTTATGTTTAGTTGATAGGGTCATTTTCTTGTGCAATGGTACTAATATTGACTTGCAAGCAAGTTTGAAGGTTAGCACTTCATAGGTCCAGAACAATATCTTTTCCTTTTAGGACTAAGTGTTAATTTGTGGACATGTAAATGGATTGAAATGATAATGTGCCAATGTGCTTATTGGTTTATTAATGACTTTGGCAGGTACGTCTATGCCTAGATCGCCAAGATTATGTCCGTGCCCAAATTCTTTCAAGGAAGATCAGTCCAAGAGTCTTTGACGCTGATACTTCAAAAGAAAAGAAGAAGCCAAAGGAAGGTGAAAATATTATTGAAGAAGCTCCAGCTGATATACCATCAAGTTTAGAGCTGAAGCAAATTTACTATGAATTGATGATCCGGTATTCATTTTCTCTGTTTCTTTATTTTTTTTCATATTGCTTAATACAACATCCCACTTTATTATTAAGTTTCATCCTTTCTTGGTAAGGATGTTTGGGGGCCTAACAAGTTCAAGCTTTTCTTAGTTGCTGTGCTACTTGCTTTTTCATCAGCTCATCTTTATGTTTGTGTTGAATCTATTCATTACATGAATGCATTACAGCTCACCCTCCTATTGCAAAGGGAATTGACATGTATTTCAATTCTTGTTGATGTATCTTATGCTGTGTTTTTTTTCCCTGTCATCTTAGATATTACAGCCATAACAACGATTACATTGAAATCGCTCGATGCTACAAGTCAATTTATGAGATTCCATCCGTCAAAGAAAACCCAGCGCAGTGGATTCCAGTAAATCCTTGTCTTCACTTTATTCCTTCCATGGTTCTATTTATTCTATTTGCTTGCTCTGATGTCTTATAATATCTAGGTGCTGAGGAAAATCTGTTGGTACTTGGCACTGTCCCCACATGATCCCATGCAATCAAGCCTTCTAACTTCCACCTTGGAGGATAAGAATCTTTCTGAACTTCCAAACTTCAAGTATGCGTAACTTTATCTTATTGTTTCACTTTGAGTATATCCTGGACAAACTGATTTCTCAATTAGCCCTATGCATTTTTCTTGAATAGATTGCTGTTGAAGCAGTTGGTGACAATGGAGGTCATTCAGTGGACATCTCTTTGGAATACGTACAAGGATGAGTTTGAAAATGAAAATAACTTGTTGGGAGGATCTTTGGGTGACAAAGCAGCTGAGGATTTAAGGCTGAGAATAATTGAACATGTAATTTTTCTCCCAAACACAAAAATCCCTCATTTTTCTAACCGACTTAACTTTGAAATATAATTTGAGACACTCTTTGGCACTTTTCAGAATATCCTTGTTGTCTCGAAGTACTACTCGAGGATTACCATGAAGAGACTTGCTGAATTGTTGTGTCTCAGCGTCCAGGTGTTTTGTGCTCCTTTTCTATTTTAATCAATTTCTTTTGGATCCTTTCGGGTGGGAGTGGAGGATTTGTTGGATGGTTGCTCTTCCATGAGCATGCTTGTCTACTCACGTGCATAATTTACTGATATTGCCTGCCTCACCTTTCTAGATGTGTGATGGTAAATTGATTGTGTCAGCTTCTAATATTTAATATAATCTCAATGAATTGTTATGTGCAGAGCAGTTCTCAGATGCATAGCTCTTGCTTCCTATTTTAAAGTTCAGCTTATCAAATATTAATGAAACAGGATTAGTCCTCCTGGTGTTTTGAATAGAATAAGTAGTAATACAGTACAGATATTGCATTTAAGACTATTCCTTCCCATAGCCTTACGTTCTAAGTTGTAATATATCACTTGGAGCCACCTTTGCCAATGAAAGTCCTGATTAACATGGAAGCTTATCCTTGGATCTTTTGGTTCTTTACTCTTCTGTTTTTCTTGTGCAACATTAGCTTTGCCAAACATTTGACTGCTGTTATCGTTCCATAAAAAGGGTAAAAAGTGCATCAACTTTCCATGACCATGTAAAGAACTTTATAGATGCCCTTTAGTGTTGATCACAGTGGAAGAGCAATGATGAGACCAGTAGTTATATTATGTAGAATACCTGGCAGAAAAGTGAACAAAGTTACTGAACACATTGTTTATGTCATGGTTACTTGGCAGACATTACCATCCATTAACTTAATATTTTGTTCCCTGGTGTGTAGGAAGCTGAGAAACATCTTTCTGAAATGGTTGTGTCCAAAGCATTGTTGGCAAAGATTGACAGGCCGATGGGAATAGTCTGTTTTGAAGTCGCAAAGGGTAGCAATGACATTCTCAACTCATGGGCAATGAACTTGGACAAACTGCTTGATCTCGTTGAGAAAAGTTGCCACCAAATACACAAAGAAACCATGATCCACAAGGCTGCTCTTAAAGTCTGACCTTTCTGATGGCATTGTAGGTAGAGCTCTCAGTCTTACCGCGCACCTGGTTCCACAAGCTCGCATAAAGGAATATTAGTACTTGAGGTGAAAATATCTCTACGTCCGTGTCTTGGCCCGGATTTTCTTTGTTTTGTGGACTGAATTACCTAGAGATCGATGCCTCTGCGATGTATGGTGTTGCTGCTCCTCTCAAATGATTATTTCTTTTCTAATCGGGACTGTGATCTGGGTTATGATATTCTCTAAACGAGAAAACTATTGTATAACTTCCAAGTGCTCAGTTCCTTTTCTTTCCTTCATGGCCTTGAAAGAACCTATCCGGCTTTCTTTGAAATATAAGCTTTTATAGTTCATTCTCATTGCAACAGGCGTGAAGTCATGTTTTTGTGGCCAGCTGATGTGTCTTAATGTTCTATAGTTTATCGTCATTATGCACATAATTTGGTCATAAATCTCGGGAGTCATTCCACTCAAAACGTCTTTGCCATTTTCATGTCTTAGTATTCAGTTGCATGCCAACTTAAATCAAATAACGCGTGACAGCTTTTAGATTATTTGAAACAGGACAACTTTTGTTTGCAAAGTCTTATGAGACAAAATACTATCCGGATCGAAGGATTTGATTTTGATTTGCACTTCCGTTTTTCATGCAACTTGCATGTTCTCCTCCCAAGATTCTTGCTTGCTCAATTTAATCTTTCTTGGCGGCTTCTGCAGACCCCGTCGAAGCTTGACACCATCCCAATTGGATTGCAGATTGCAAGTGATTGGTAAGAATCGTCCTTTTCCAGGAAATTTTGGGGCCTCTATGACGTCGAAGTGCAATTTTTTCTTCGTGAATATGGGGTGAATCAAATTGCTCTGCCTCGAAAACTTGCAAGTTAGTCTTTCAATGGTAGACTATATTGATTAAGAAAGTTGTCAGATATCTTCCCTAAGATTTTCTGTTCAATTTTATAATATCTTATTATGTCCTATAAATCTTAATCATTCATTTATGTGGATCCCGCTTGGGTTTCGTTTAAATAAACGCAAAATTCGCATATATAAATGATTGAGATTCACGGAACAGAATAAGATACCATAAAATTAGACTTTTTAAGGGTCCAATTCTTGACTGATAGTAAGTTCTGGGCATTTCCTTTAACCTCTTAACTTCCAACTTCTGTATAAAGAATATTGACCGATCCCAATAAGAATGATACTATTTGGTAACAAGAAACGAAAACTCGCAACCTCGCAACCTTCATGCCAATAACAGCGAAAACAATAATCTATTTGGCAACGGAAACTGAGGTGTAATGGCTAAAACAATAATTATCCTGAAGAAGTATGAGGGCCGGAATCCGACCAGTGAAACACTGAAAAATCTGGATCAACACTCTGAGAACTGGAAGGTCCGAAGTCACCAGGCCGCTGAGTTGGAAAAAACAGGGGAAAAGAAGCTGGTTGTGTAGAAGAAGATGATGAAATAGAAGCAGCAAATGTAGGAGAAGCCTGGAAAGGATATGTCATTGAAGAAGACAACACCATTTGCTCATAAAAACTCATCGGTTGTCTTTGATAACCACCAATACCCAAAACAAGGTTAGAGTTGTTCACATAACCTCTAGCAATATCAGGGTTCTGAGAATGGTGAAGGGTTTGAGAGTGAACTATTGGCTCATTTGATGTTGGAGGAGAGAAGAGGGTATTTGCAGAATCAGAAATGGTGAACTGGGTTGTTGTTGTGTTGGACGTAGATGGTCTGAGGCAGACATTTTCAGGGAAGTTGAGCTTGGCTTTGTTGCCTCTGAATCTGAGAGCAGCTTCATCATAAGCTCTAGCTGCAGCTTCTGCTGTCTCAAAAGTGCCTAACCAAACTCTAGCAGCTCTGAAAGGGTCTCTTATCTCAGCTGCCCATTTGCCCCATGGCCTTTGTCTCACTCCTCTATATCTTCTTCTTGGCATTTCTCTGTAAGTTTCATTGTGCTCATATATGGGAGTAAACGCCATTTGTGATGTTGCATTTACTGTGCTGCTTCTGCTTGAACTCTGATCTGTTACTGTTGGAAAAAGAAGGTGATGAATAAAGTTAATTTCGATTACATAGCAGATAGCACAAGCACCAGCAGAAAAAATGATGAACTCAACTAAGCACATGCAATGTTAGCAAACCTTTTCTCATTTATTAGAATTAAAGAACAATAAACGACAAGTTTAGATAGTGCCTGTATAAGGAAGATTGTAGAGAATTATTGAATATGCTGACCAATTAAACTTTGAAGCTCTAGAGGATTCAAAAGATGAGACCTATCAACCTCTCCTGAACATCTTATATTTTAGCAGATAAAGACATGTCTCTGCAAAACTGTTCCATTGATGCAAGAAACGAAGCAGAAGATAAGAGAAGAGAAGAAAAAACACTTCACCTCTTTCAGCACCAGAAGATGAGCCTAAATGATCACCTAATGCTCTACGAGGCCTTTTATCCACTGGACCCACCTGTTCTTCTTCTCTTCCTCTCTTGGAATCATCAGTAACCACTGATGCTGAACCTTCATGTGATGAAGGCAAAGAATCTGTGTTCGCTGGTATATCTCCGGCCACCACATGCCTCAGAGCAGACACCATAGCCATCATCTCTCTCTCCCTACTCACCTCAGAAAGCATAGATGGTCTTCTCTGGTTCTCTGAAGTTGGTAATTCCCGCATCAATGGCCTGTAAATCCATTCTTCAGTGTCAACACCATCTCTCTGCGGATTACCAACACCTTTTGTATTCTCTTCTTGATTCGCCACCTTTAGAAAACACATGCAAACCGACGACTCCCTCCTTTTTCCTCACGAGAATGATTCAGAAACATTGAAGAAAACCTCCTCAGGTTGCCTCAAAAAGACACTTTTATAGGCCAAAAGAAGAGTTTGATCTTCAAGTAAACCTTAGCCAGCCTTGACAAAGTCGGTTTCAGCGGCTTCTTCCACATGAAGCAAAGCAAGCTGTTAGCTTGTAATATATATATATAATATTTTTCTAAACAACATTCTGAATTGTCAAAATAAAAAATTATAAATATCCCATTTTTTGTTCTTGATTATAACTTTTTTTTTTGTCTTTAATTTATGTTTTCTACTGTCATGTTCACATCCACTTGAGAATCTGTAGGGTTAAAGACGTAAAAAGGTCAAAACCAGCCAGGAACGTGAAGAAACGTGCACGTATGAACACAGAAAATGACTGGAACCACCTTCCACTTGGCAGAGGCGGTGACTGTCTGTTTGGATAAAGAGAAAATCTCTGAATGCCGACATAAGACACGTCGGTTCGATTGATGCAATTAAGTTGACCGTTTTTAAGATTTAAACCATGTGGTTAATTTTGACCCTTCCCAATTTTCTTTATCTATATAATTAAATTAGGTCAAATCACATATCCAATTAATCTCAATTTTAAACTCATCTTTTCCAAAGTTTAAACCCAACTCAGACTTGAATTAATCAAGATTTAGACAAATCTTCAGTCAAAATGTCAAATTGATCTGTAACTATCTCCACTAAGTCTTTAATTAATCAAAAGTTAGACAAATCTTGAATCAAAATGTCAACTGATCAATAATTATTTTCTATATGTAGTTTTAAATGAACATTTTAAAATTAAATGCTATAATGTCTTAATTTGTAAATTTTTGAAAATTAATCAAAGACTACATAATTATGGGTTCATATAAACATTTGCTTTTTTATAGCTTACCTACAAAAATGATTTAAGAAATATGGATTAATAGTTGTGTGAATTTGATAAAAAAACATTTTTCTTTTAGGGTTTTGCATTCCAAATTTTTAAAAAATTGAACCAAAAATTACACTGATAGGATTAAAGCTTTAAGATTTAAAAGGTTTAACCAGCATTAGACCATTATAAAGGTGATTAAAGGTTGGATAAAATTAAAGAATTTAAAAAATAATTGAAGAAATTACCGTCGAAAAATTTAATGTTTAATTAAAAAGAACATTGTTAAATAAAAATTAATTTGTTTATTTTAGTTTATAAAAATTTATTGGCTTAGATAAATTGATTAGCTAATTAATAAATAGATTATTTTAAAAAAACAACTATTATTAAACTAAATCAAACTTAAAAGTTAAAAATTTAACCAAAAAATTGACCAATTTAAGATTTTTGCGATTAAACTGATCAAACCGGTTCGGTTTTTAAAACATTGCAAAATTCATAGAAATATTTTATCTTTGTTAATTATTCTATTTAAGTGGATTTTTATACTCTTAATTCAAAAGGATTTAAGTACCATTTTGCCACTAAAAAGCAAATAGCATTCATAAGCTAAAACATATGAAAGAAAAAAAGACAAAGATTGGTCTTTTCTTTTAATCTTCAAAGGAATAATATTATTGACAAATTAAGAGAGATAAAACTTAGATAGTTTGGATATATTAAGAGAAGACATCCAGACGCTTTAACGAGAATATCGTATGTAGAGATTGTAAAATAAAATAAGAGAGGCCTAAGAAAAATTTGAGGGAGGTAATTAAGAACGATACGGTAATGTTGGAACTTATCGAAGACATGACTCACAATTTTAGAGTACTGTACTAGGTTTCAGATAAAGGATTTTTTGTAAAGAAATTTTTATAAATCTTCTTGTAATTAGTCTAAAATTGTAAATAAAGAGTATTTACTTCTTAGGGATTTAGTTGGGTTTAGTTATTATTATTAATGTTACTAACACTCGCATTATTAATGTTATTATTATTAACTTTCTCCTTCTTCATCTTTTTCTTATTACTATTATTATTAGTATTATTTTTATTTTTATTTTATCCCCCACCCCCTTCCCTATATTTTTAGCTTTATCTCTATCTTCATCTCTCTTTTTCTTTTTTCTTTTCATGCAAATTATTTGAAAATAGTTTTTTTAATAATTAAGAGTAAGGTTACTTATTGTTAAATCTCTCTAAATTTTACATATTAGTAAAATTTGTACCGGATATTATTATTATTGTTGTTTTACGTATTAGCAAAATTCGTATTCAGAATTTCTGTTTTCTTTGGTAATTCCGTAATTGGTATCGAAGAGATTCCAAAACTAAAAATTTTTAAAAATAAAAAATTAAAAGCAAGAAACCAACTGGCGACAACACAAGCGTACAAGTTCAAGATGTACGTCATTGGAACACCTGACGGCGTATGGAATGTTCTTGGTCAATCGTTGACGGCACTTAATACTGACCAATTTTTACTTTTTACTCATTTTTTTATTATCGTCTAAGAATATTATGATTCATAATTTTTGGACTTTCGGGTTAGGTATTTTACATAGCTTTTTTGTTATTTATTGGGTAGGGAAAAGTATATTAAATATATTATGGCCCTTTGTCATTTTTATTATAAATTAAATATCAATTTTTTATAAAATATGTAAGTTTAATTTCTCTTTTTTTCTCTAGTAATATTAGTTTTGAAGTTTAATTTAATTACGAGACACTAAAGTTTGATTAAAAAGAATTTATAAATACTCATTATTCTTAAATATCCTTAAGGCAACCTAAATAACTAAACTCCAAACTTTATTCATTAATTATACCAAATCACCAATATAGGGATGTCCAATTTGGCTCGACTCGATCTAATTTTGACCCGACCTTTATTTCATAAAAAACTTAGTTTTTGATATTTTTCTTCTAAAAATATATAATAAGTGAGGTTGACCTAGCCTTCCTGTAACTTGTCGAGCTACGGGATGGTCAGCCCGACCCCAACCCAGCCCATTAACACCCGCTGTCTCGATCTTGATTCTGGTTCGTGCAAATGCATTGAAAAGTACACAACAACGTAGAGTGGCCATTTCCATGTATTGGATGTCAAGGCCAATGTGGGACGATAGAGGAATAATTTGGAAAAGTAGTTTCATTTGAGGTCAAATCATCAATGGGAAACCGAAACTAAAGTCTCTAACATGAGCTAAAATATCATATAAAATTGTCGGTTTAATTTGACCTAAAGTCCACATATTAGATTAAATTTTAAATTGCAAACTTAAAAGATTGAATTAAAACCTAATTTAAATAGTTTAAATAGAAAAAACCTCTAAAATCAAAAGATATTATTTTAATGTAACTTTTTAAAATAATATCATGTAAATATCATTTTAGTTTAAATTGCCAACAACGAAGACAATAATATCCAGTAAAACTTTTGCTGAAACATAAAAAGTATGCAACTTTATGCCAAAACTTGAATTACTATAGTATCAATACAGCATTACCCTAAAAAAGAGAATTGAGGTTTGAATTTAAAGAGTTTAATTGTTTTACTTGCTATCTAAAATATAATATCTCATAATTAAAATATAAAAACACTTCATAGTGCAGTGAGCTTTCTAATGTTTTTTTTTCTTTTTTCTTCATTTAAGGATAAGACTTTGTGAAAAGGGAAATTCTTATTATATGTTAAAAGTCACGTAATGAAAAGTGAAAGCTTTGTGAATGGATATAGATATCTAGAGATGTAAACCAGCCTGGGGGGGGGGGGGGGGGGGGGGGGGGGGGGGGGGGGGGGGGGGGGGGGGGGGGGGGGGGGGGGGGGGGGGGGGGG
>JANIJH010000225.1:1577368-1588100 GCA_024520975.1 Erythroxylum areolatum | reverse complement strand
TGACCAAACGGGACAAAACCAAAAAAGGTGCGAGTCCCACTCCCAAACCAATTTGAATCGTTAAAAATGCGCATAAAATTTAGGTAGTGTTTGGATAAGGAGTATGAGAATAAATCAATGGGAATGAAATAAATAGTAATGATTGGTTGATTGGTTATTATGATTGATCGAATAATTTTTTCATACTCAAGTTTTAGGTAATGGTCTATACCATCCATATGTGAGATGAATGGGTTTGATTCCTACCAACACTAATTTTTAATTAAATCTAATTAATTAATTAATTAAAATAATTAATCAAGATAAAATCTAATTAATTAATTAAAGTCTAATTAAAATCTAATTAGTTAATTAAAATATAATTAATTAAAATCTTATTCATTAATTAATTAAAACATAACATTATTTGCATTATCAGAGGAATGTAAATTATATTAAACTATGTTACTTGATTTTACTATAGCAATAAAATGGTAGATATTATGATTGTGTCGATGAATTGCACAATATTTTAGATAATTAAACTATATTTTAAGAATATTATATAATTAATGATATATTGATGCAAGAAAATACTAGAATTTTTTTTTCTTCTTCAAGAGCGATTGAAAAGGAAAAACCACAATATACTTGATTTTAAACATTTTGTCATTATAATTAAGATGCACAAATTAAAAATAATGATTAAAAATATATTTAAAATTTGATATAAAACAAAATTTTAATAAATTTTTATTTCTTAACATTTTAACAAACCAACTACTATTAATAATAACAGTAATCATTTCTTTATCTTAACCAACTATTATAATTATAATAAATATATATATTTTTATTTTTTACTATATTCATTCTCATTCTTATTCTATTGCTCTCTCAAAATCAAGCTCATCTTTAATTTTTACCGCAAGCGAGTGGACCAATTAAACCTATTTATTAATAGATAATGGATTCTAGAAGGGCAACGGATGGATTTAACCTCTGTCTGGGTTGGTACTTACTAGTAAAAATCAACTTTCTGAAATGTAAGATTGCACGTGCGCGTCACACTTTCACTTGCCAATACGAGTCAAACTCATCTTTATTTTAAGTGTTTTTGACCCAAATCATTAATTCAACGCACGTCGGTCTCTTATGGCAACACATGATTTTTTGTTTCGACTTTTAGAAATGGTCTTTTAGACACAATTCAATGTTGAAAAAAAAAACATATTTTAGTGAAATTAAAACAAACTTATTATTTTAACTTAAAAAGTTTCAAATTTTAATGACAATTAACAATTAATTTATGATACCAATTCGTTTAAATTTAATACACACTAATCTTCACTTCGTTATAAATTCCTAATATTGTTAAATAAAATATATTATTAATCAAATCTAATTTTTTATTTTGTGTTAAAGATACAAATAGAAGATATATTTCTTCATTTATAAAAAAAGAAAACTTTATAACTAAACACAAAACTTAAATGAAATCCAATTGATTGATTTCTAGATCTAATGAATGTGTAACTAACTTATATGTATCAAATACCTTGATCAAGTTCAAATTGAATCTAAAATAATTTTTTTATAATTGAAATAATTCAAGTCCAACTCTAAGTTTAAATCTAACCTTAAATTTGTTTACTTTCAAACGTAACTTATTAATTTTGAATCAAGCCTAATTTGTTAGCCCTAAACTTATTGTATACCTAAATACTAATTGAATCAAGTTTTTTACTTGATTTAAGTTATAATTGACAACTTATGTAAAATATGTGATTTATGAATTATTACATATCTTCAGCCTTTACTTAAAACACCTTTGAAAAATAATAACTACAAGTTTCATCTTTGTTAAAAAATAAAAACCTATCATCTCTCAAGAATAATTCAAACAATTTATAATTCATAGACTTTGCATTTCAAAAAGCACTTCTAAATAATAAAAAGCATCACCTGAAATTTTATAAATTATTCTCAAATATTAAATTGTATTTCTCCTATTAAAAAACAAAACAAATACCAACTTGGCAGTCTTTAAAACAACCTTTGAATATGTAAATAAGCCAACATAAAATCCAATTTGTTCTTTTGTTTGTATTTAAAAATTGTCAAATATGTAGAGACCAGACCTCATCCCACTATTAAATAATCATATTATAATATAATTAATGCAGTGGGCACCGTATCTTGACCAACTTGCAATGGTCACATGTCAACCCTTACAAACGGATATGACTTTTTATAAAACTCCAAAGTCTCGATTTTGTAAACTCCCTGCAATTAACTAATCGAATCTTTGACTATCTAATTTTAACATTATAAAAGGCAGTTGAAAATCAATGCTCATTAATGGCGGTTTGAAGTATATAAGCATACAACTGAGAATATGTTAATGAAAGGTCAACCACATATTAACAACCCACAACCAGTTTCGAGCTATACAAAGATTTAGATTCACTCACACTTAGTAATCCAGCTTCTATAATGATAATGATACGTCGAGCCATGAGGTCTTCCAGCAGTTTTAACTTCCACAGGCCATGCACTCTTCACGGTTTGTAAGAGAACAAACCATCTGAGCCATTTTTGTATCCTCATCAAGAGCATCCACCTTCTGCTTCTGTTCCTGGTTTACAACCAAAAAAAGTTGAGATCATCCCAAAGAGATTGTAATATTCAAACAGAGATGAATATTACAACAAGGCCTATTCATAAAACTCGAGTTTAAGCTAACTCAGCCTAAACTCTAATCAAAACTTTAAAGTTGTTACCTGAAGGACAGAAGTGTCGACAGTGAACTTGATGGCATCAGCAGCAGCACGAGATCGCAAGTAATACATCCCTGTCTTTAAACCCTTTTGGAACAATAAACATTATGTAAGTAAACACACAAACAATCAAACACATACAAAGGCATTATAACAAAGGAAATACCTTAGACCATGCATAAAAATGTAACGAAGTTAGTTTCCCAAAATTTGGCTGGTCCATATGTATATTAAGGCTTTGGCTCTGATCAATGTAACATCCACGATCAACAGCCATGTCAACCAGGGTTTTCTGCTTGATCTCCCAAACAGTCCTGGTAGCAGCAATGAAACAGAAACAAAGTTAATTTGAAGGGTAAAGTTTAAAAGCAGGAACAAGGAACAAACAGGCAGTAGACATGCAAGTTGGATGTACATACTTGTATATAAGCTTCAGGTCATCAGGGATTTCAGGAATTTTCTGAACAGAGCCATCCTCATATATTATTTTGTTCTTGAGAGCAGGAGACCAAAGCCCCATCTCAGTCAAATCATGAAGAAGATGTTTGTTGACCACAACAAATTCACCACTGTATAAACAAAACGGTAAGGGAACAAAAGAAAGCAGGCAGAAGAATACTAAGAAAAAAAATGACGGCATAGCTCACCTTAAAACTCTTCGGCTATAAATGTTGGAGGTATATGGTTCAAAGCACTCATTATTTCCAAGAATCTGGCTGGTTGAAGCAGTTGGCATTGGTGCAACAAGAAGTGAATTCCTAACCCCATTCACAGATATCATTTCCCTAAGAGCATCCCAGTTCCAACGACTAGAAGGCACTACATTCCACATGTCAGGCTGTAGGATTCCCTGCAGAACTCAAATTGAAGTGAGGCAATTAGGGTCCAATCACAATATAGAAGGATACATGGGTTCCCCAGATCAAGGGATATTTAAAACTTCATGTCAATCTAAATGTTATATTCCTTATCACTCCACAAACAAAAATTATGGTACTTGACAGCTGATTTGAATCTAGGGAGAAAAACCTAAAAAATCTGAAAGCAACCCAAGGAAGATAGCGGCATGCTGTGATCCTAAGCCTAAAAGGTAGAATAAAGAAACTTCATAGAACAAACATTTACTTGCATCTACTAATATTCTTTTGATTTGAACTGAACACACCTTGCTTATAGGACTTCCCTCATATGTTTCATATGGACCTTCTCTTGCAGCAATTTCAGAGGAAGCTTGCAGAGAATGGAAATAAATAGTTTCAAATATGTCCTTATTCAGCTGTTGTGCCTGAAATCAGTTTGATCAAACAATTAGTCCACTAAACCAAAAAGCCCAAACCGGTAATTACCACACAAGTGTTCACATGTACAAATTTATAGATGGGCACAAAGCAAATGGCAGAATAGCTCACCTCTTCTGAATCAAATGCCATGCCAAGCAAAATGAAGGTATCCGCAAGACCTTGCACTCCAATGCCAATGGGTCTATGCCGAGAATTTGATATTCTTGCAGTTTCAACAGGGTAGTAGTTAACATCAATTATTTTGTTGAGATTGTGCGTTACTACTTGAGTAATCTGTTCAGAAGTAGACATGAAAAGATAATAAGCCAAAATTGATCTCATGATATACATCATGCAAATTTGCATCATGCAGTCCATACCTCTGCCAATTTGTCGAAGTCAAAAAACCTGTTCTTATAATCTCTACTCCCAGCAAGCTTAGATGGATGAGCTTCCATCGGAACCCCCTGAAAACATAAAAGGGGATATTAAATTCTAAACAAACAGGATGAACCAAAAATTCTACTTGTGACAAGAACAAGCCACAGCCCACCTTCTCTCTCACAAATCTTGGTAGAGCAATAGATGCTAAATTGCACACAGCAGTTTCAGTTGGACTTGTATACTCAATTATCTCAGTGCACAAATTTGAAGACTTTATTGTACCCAGATTCTGCTGGTTGCTTTTCCGATTACATGTATCCTGAATAAGCAAAACATTTGTTACATAAAAATCCAACATCAAACTAGACATCATAAACCAAATCACAGAAAGTAACAACATACAAGAATTTCAAATATATTGTTGCAAATTACCTTAAATAGCATATAAGGAGTGCCTGTTTCTATTTGTGATTTCAAAATTTCAAACCACAAGTTCTGTGCCTGTACCACTTTCTTTGCTTTGCCCTAATTAGAGAAGGCCAGCTTGAATTAAGAACCAAAATACAAACTGGAAAAACCACACCAGATTTATATAAAATTCAACATCATATAAACAACTTAAACTTACATTTCTTTCATATCTAGTGTACAGTTCCTCAAATTCTTTACCCCAACAATCTGCCAAACCTGGGGCCTCATTAGGGCAAAATAGTGACCATTCTCCATTACTTTGCACTCTTTCCATGAAAATATCAGGTATCCAGAGAGCATAAAATAAATCTCGAGCTCGGTGCTCTTCCTGAAGAAATAAAACATCAAATACTCTCATGTTAAGCAGCAAACATTTTGACAGGTAAAGAAGATTATATACCACACTAACTTGAACCAAAACATATTAGAAAGGAAAAAGGTAAACAATTTCAACAGTCTAGCTACTTCAACTTTACCTTTCCATGGTTTTTCCTGAGATCCAGAAACTCAAATACGTCAGCATGCCATGGTTCCAAGTACACAGCAAAAGCACCTAGAAACATCATAAATAAAGGCATAAATCACAACCAATCTTCACATGCAACACGGTAACAAGAAACTAACTCAATACAATGAGCATACCTTTCCTCTTGCCTCCTCCTTGATCAACATAACGAGCAGTGTCATTGAACACCCGTAGCATAGGAAGAATGCCATTAGATGTACCATTTGTCCCACGAATATAACTCCCAGTAGCACGAATATTATGCACAGATACACCAATTCCTCCAGCTGACTTGCTGATAACAGCACACTCTTTCAGCGTATCATAAATACCCTCAATGCTATCATCTTTCATGCAGATCAAGAAGCAACTGCTCAGCTGCCAGAATTTTAACAAAGAAACCATTATTCAGCACCAGAGTTTATTAAAAACAAGAAAGAAATCTCACAGAGGAAACATGAAACATACTTGAGGCCTCGGTGTCCCAGCATTGAAAAGGGTGGGAGAAGCATGAGTGAACCACCTCTGGGACATCAAATGGTATGTTTTAATAACTGAATCAATATCATCCTTATGGATCCCAACAGCAACCCTCATCAGCATGTGTTGTGGCCTTTCCACAACCTTCCCCTGGACCTTCAAGAGATAGGACCTCTCAAGGGTCTTGAACCCAAAATAATCATAATCAAAGTCCCGATCATAGATGATCTCACTGTCCAAACGAGCAGCATTCTGAACAAATAAAACTACATATGATCAAGTCTTGAATGTCAGCTTAAAACACAATTCCAAGATAATTATCTAAAAGTTGGGATTTTTACTCGTTCCCAACTAAGCATACCTCCATTATTATCTCATAGACATCATCAGCAATCAAAGGCGCGTTCATCCCAGATCTATGATTAAAATGGGTATACATGATCTTGATCCTGCAACAACCCACCAATCCATATTAATCACAAAAACAAAATGGCGCCAATTCTATTTTTAAAAAAATACTCACGTCTCAGAGAATGACTTCTTAGTATTCTTATGAAGGTTGGAAACCGCAATCCTCGCAGCCAACTATCAAACAAAAGAACACAATAATCAAAAACCAGAAAAAAAAAAGGTAAGTGAGCCATAAAAAAATTTGAAAAAAAAGAAGTGAGAGAACTGACAGAAGCGTAGTCGGGATGATTAGCCGTCAAAGCAGCAGCGGTTTCAGCTGCCAATTCATCGAGCTGGCTGGTGGTGACGCCTTTGTAAACACCAGCGCAGACCTTCTGGGACACGAGAACAGGGTCGCAGTGGTCGATGCTGAGGCCATAGCTTAGCTTCTTGAGTCTGGCAGTGATCTTGTCGAAGTGGACTGCCTCTTGCCTTCCATCGCGCTTGATCACGTACATTTTTAATCTCTCGCAGGACTTCTGACGAACAAGTTGAGCACTACGAGAAATGAAATGGTAGAGAATGAATTATATATATATAAGGCGGGTGGCGTGGGTTAGGGGATTTGAATTTCTAGGGTTTGTTAGGTATCTGAATTCGGGGTTTCCCTCTAAAAAGATTAGGGTTTTTTGGGGATTTGGGCGCCAAATTTTTGATCGTGCGTTGAACCTTGAACGTTGATGGATTTGGCGGGAAAATGTTGGAGCTGGCAATGAGTTGTGAGAAACGTGATCGTTTGGGTCCACATTTTTATTAATTGCTGTGTGTTCTTTAATTCGCAGTATGCGGATCCAGTGCAAAAACTGGGGGGCCCACTTCCGGCGCTAATTCTTTTTTTTTTTCAAATCATGAGACTAAAATAAAAAATCAACCTCTTGCATAATTTTGAAAATGGAGAGGATCAAATTGGGCTGACCCAAATCCGAACTAGGACCGAAAATTTGTGTTTAAGTCTAAGCCCGACCCAAGGCTTTAGATCTGAACTCGACCCGAGATCCGATAAATTTGGAGTGATCCCATTAAACAAGTTTTGTTAAACCTATGTCTCTAATAAAAAAAAATTACATGATACTTTTATCATATTATAAAACAAGTTGATGCATTTTATATAAATTTATGGTTCATACAAATGGATATCTCACCAAATGTGAGATTTAGGTAGGTAAGCTTAAAATTGTTGATAAAATATAACCTATTAATATAACGAAGAGCTAGAAATTTTTAAACTTTTATTTCAATAAAACTCGACTATATTTTAAAATTGATCGAATTTTTGTATTTTGCTTGTTGATTTTGAATCGAATTTAATGCACAATATCAATTTTAGTAAATATTAGAGATTAAATAAAATCGCAAAGATTAATGATAAGTTATGAATTACAATTCATGTATAATTTTAAAGAAAGAGGTAGAGTTTTCAATAAATGGTAAAATTGTTCATTTGAAATCAAAAGACACAAGTTTGAGTCATGAAAATAGCTTCTTTGTAAAAATACAAAGATAATGTTTTGTACATTGATGACCCTCTATTGGTCCCCATAGGCCCTATTTGGTAAACAACATATTGTATTAATTGTTAGCTTATAATTGATTATATCAACTGATTGAACCAGCAGATAATGGCCCTGTTTGGTAATTGGCTGATTGCATTAGCTATTAGTTGATAGCTGATTCTATCAGCGGATTGCATTAGCTGTTTGGTAAAATTAGTTGTTTAGTATTAATCGTTTATGTGTAAAATGACTAATAAGGACATGACTTTAAAAAATTATAAGGAAAACCAATTTATCTTGTCCCAGTAAATTTGATTTTTAACCCTTCCCATTAGTCTAAGTATGTTCAATCATATCCAAGAGGTCATGCATTGAGGCTGAATGCATCAAAATAAAAGTTATTTAATTGATGTATTAATTTACATATAATTATTTTTAATAGAAGTATAATAATTTTAAATATGTAAAGGTAATTAATTTTTATTAATTAATAAATATATGCTTTTTATTTTATTACTAATTAATATGATAATAAAATAAAATATTATTAATAATTAATAATCAATGTGATAATAAAATAAAATTTTATTCGGTTTTTATTTATTACATAATAATACTAATATATAAGATGATAAATTATTCATATTTTACTTATAATACATATTTTATAACTAAATGTTAATTAATTTTATTAATAAATAAAAATTATATTTATACAATTTATCATGCTTAGATGTAAGTATATTTTTAAGTATATTAATTTATATATAACATTAGCAAAAAAATTGTAAAAAAGCTTCTTTTTTTTTAACCTGTAACTTGCTCTCTCTTTTATTACATCGGAAAGAGTATAATTGGCTTTTAATGGTTAAATACTTAGCTGTTTGATGAAAACGCTCTTGTATAGAAGCGTTTTCATTTTTGGCTGTTTGAAGACAAACAGCCAGTGGTTCAGCTACTCTCCAAACAGCTTTTATAGCTGTTTGAAGAGTCAAACAGCTGAAGCATACCAATCAGCTAAAAAAAAGTTGATTGGTAGCTTACCAAACGAGACCAATATCGACTATTTATTAAAGATGTTTGGTAAAATTAGTTATATAGTATTAGCTGTTGATGTATAAAATGACTTATGAGGGCATGATTTTAGAAAAAAAAATATAAGGGCATAATCATTATATTTCTTAGTATTTCGTTAAATATTCTTATAATAATTTAAATTTAAATATTTAATTTTACATAAATTAAGTTTATAACTTTAATAAAAACATAATAATAATAATAATAATAATAACAACAACAACAATAATAATAATAATAATCTAACGTTAAATTCTCTATTAATATGAATGATGTAGCGAGCTACATCATATTAGTATTTTTCATATAATATGTATGAATTTTATTATTTAATAAATTAAAATTTTCTGACACAAATACGACATATAGAAGTTATATACTAAAAATATTAATTTGATGTGACTCTTTATGTTAAAAAACTTAATATTATGATATTTTTAAATGTAAACTATTGTTGTAAAATTAAATAAAGATTAAAAATTTAACTAACCCATTTATTATATTTTCCAAACTTCACGACATAATTGTACGATAAAAAAGGCCAAATTTAAAAACACACTGAGTAAAAATAGAGAGTAAAATAGAAGGCAATACTATCATTAGACAAACAACTAACTTCAAAAGCTCATTTTATGGAGCTTTTAGAAATCAGGTTATTGTAGTTAAATAAGCTAACCAATAAGTCATTTATCAAGCACATCAATTGCTTTTTAATATGGTCAAAAAGTTAAAAAATAGTCGATAAACTGGTTGCCAAATACCCCTATAAAGCGGAGAGCTTTGTGAATTGAATTATATTGAGTTTGAGTTTATATAATTTTAAAGAGGATAATTATTCAAAAGTAAAAACATATTAAAGTCAATGCATTATTCAACTTTCAATAATTTATTTGTGAAGTAAATTATTTATAATATATAATTTATGAAATATTATAATATCAAATTTGTTAAGCAAAAAGACCTCCAAAGCTATTGTTAACCAGAGATTTTTTTTTGGTACATAAGAAGCGGTAATCAAACGTTAAGTACGATTAAAAGCAATTCCTTGAGCATCCGCACACAAAAGATAGAGCATGCCAGTCGGGAGGTTAGGCCACACGCACTCACCATGGACAATACCTGAGCACAAACGAGCTAAAAAATCAGCGCATTGGTTACCTTCGCGAAAAACATGGGCGAGAGTATATCTCTGTAGGGCACCGAGGTGGGATCGTATATCATGTATGAAGCTGGCAAGGGGGTGAAAGGCTAGGACATCCAGGGGGAGGCTAAGCAACATAGCGCTTCCAAAGAGTCGGACTCCACCTGTTGGATCCAGTTTCCGGAACCCAACCTCGGAACCATAAATCGAAAAACAAAGTGACGGAAACGAAAGAACGGATCATAAAGCGAAGGAATCGAAAGCCAAAAGAATCGAAAGGCTGCAATCAAACTTAAGGTCAAATTCTGACATCCGAAAACACATACTGTAGAAGAAAACAAACAAACGTGTTAGAAAACTATAAAGACAATCCAATCTACCTCAATCCGCTTAGACAATTGGGTCTAAACCCAAATCCAAATCGGTATAAATTTTTTTTTCAAGATCTTATTTTTCTTTTGCCATCAAAACTCACACATGCTATAAACCAATATTCATATACAATAAGCACTTCTATATTTCAAATCAATCATCACAATCATCAGACCTCCTGTCCGAAATCCCAACACAATCAAACACATTTATCTACCCATAGCACTTCGATAATTCTCAATCATCAAAATCATCGGACCTCCTGTCCGGAATCCAAACACAATCAAATCATATTATATATGCCATATCCATACACAAAT
>JANIJH010000225.1:1547130-1566654 GCA_024520975.1 Erythroxylum areolatum | reverse complement strand
GAATTGCATGTGCGAATCTATTTGTATGGATGTTGGGATCGGGTCCGACGGTTCGGGTCGCCCGTTGGGGCGCAGCCTGAGGGACCGTCTCGGGATTTGGGTTCCGGGGCCCGGGCCCAACACTGGCTGTTGTTAGCACTGGCAGCTGAAAAAGGATGGAGGGTGCATCAAATGGACGTGAAGTCCGCCTTCCTTAATGGAGTTCTGCGAGAAGAAATTTACGTCCAGCAACTGGAAGGATTTGTGGTAAAAGGAAAGGAGGAGATGGTGTATAAGCTCAACAAGGCCCTTTACGGACTTAAGCAAGCCCCTCGGTGCTGGCATGCAAGAATCGATGCATTCCACTTAGAGATCAAATTTAGTAAAAGTTACAGTGAACCAACGTTGTATGTGCGGATGGAAGAAGGAGAAGTGATGATAGTTGCAATTTATGTAGATGATTTGTTACTTACTGGAAATTCTGAGAAGCAAATTGATTACCTGAAGCAACAATTCAACAAAACCTTCGAAATGACAGATCTCGGAGGGATGAAGTATTTCTTGGGCATGGAGATATTTCAGCGAAAGGGATGCATTATAGTAAGCCAAAAGAAGTATATTCAGGATGTATTGAAAAGATTTAAGATGGATCAGTGTAAACAAGTATCAACACCTATCTATTCGAAAGAAAAATTGGTAAAGAAGGAAGAAGGTGATGAAGTTGATAGGAAGAACTACAGAAGTGTGGTTGGTTGTCTAATGTACATCACAGCTACAAGGTCGGATGTTCTGTACTCAGTAAGTGTGCTCTCCAGATACTTAAGTGATCCTGGAAAGCAACATGTAATGGCAGTAAAAAGAGTTTTGAGGTATCTGAAAGGAACGGTCGATTATGGATTAATAAATGAGAAGATTGGAAAATGTGAGCTTATGTGTTATGTTGATAATGATTGGGGCAGAGCCTCAGAAGACATAAAGAGCACCACCGGTTATTGCTTAACGTTAGGCTCAGCATGCTTCTCATGGACATCAAAGAAGCAAGAATTAGTGGCGCTCTCGACAGCTAAGGCCGAATTAGTGGCGGCCACAGCCGTAGCAAAACAAGTGATTTGGTTTAGAAAAATGCTTGCGCATTTACAAGTTTATATGGAAGGAGCTACCGTGATCTATATTGATAATCAAGCTGCGATATCAATCTCAATGAATTCGGTTTTCTATGGCAAAACTAATCACTTTAAACTTAGATATTATTATCTAAGGGATATCCAACAGGAAGGAGAGCTAAAGCTCCAGTATGTTCATACAGACGAGCAAATCGCAGACTTGTTTACAAAAGTTTTAATGTTTCGCGTTTCGAGCAATTAAGGAAGATGGTTGGAATTCAGAAACTGAGCTTCAGATCCAAAAAGGAGTATGTTGGAGATGTCTTAGAAGTTCAGGTAGACGACCATGCAGAGCTATGCATGCAACGTATAAGAACTGAGTTAAAGAAACTCAAGAAAAGTTGGTTATTGACAGTTGTAAATTGAGTGTTATAAATACTGTAAATTCATAGAAAATAAGTGTGTGTATTGTGTACTTTGATTCTGAATACAATTAGAAGAAATCTCAACGTGTTGTTGAGTCTCCAAAAATTGTTCTGTTTGCCTTTGTTCTCATCTGATTTCTCTCTCTGAACTTCTCTCTCTAAATTTCCAGTAGCTTTTGGTTGTAATTTTCGTGTATGATCATTCGGTAAAATCAGAGATCAACCTCGACGCATATGCGAGCAAACCGACCACGGGTGCCGTACAATGTGTTCGCATCAACTCAGAAGGGAGTCCCTACACCAGATGCCAACGCTCTCAAAACGTTCTCGTTATAGTACATAACAGGTAACTCCGGAAACCTAACCCAGGTGAGGAGTTTGTGTAGGGAGGAGGCGGAAGGGTGGAACTCCGGTGTCCAGGGTCTCACCATGAGATAATGACCCTGGATCATCCAAGGTCCATTAGCCAACACATTGTTGCGGTCCTCATCAGTAGTAAACTTAACGAGAAAGTAAGTAGAACCAAGATCCAAAACATCGAGGTCTTCCTTTGGTTTCCACAGTTGATGGATTTTGGTGTAAAGAACCTTGTATCCGATGGAGCGACCCAGCACTTTGACGATGAGAGCTTGCTACCATGCGGACACTAGTTGGTGTTTGAACGTGGAATCAATAGTGAATTCGGGACACTGGGTTTCATCATTCCGAAAACTCATCGTCATGATCTTAGCAGCTAAGAGATCGACAAGAGCTTCCTTTGGGGTGTCCTTCACCTGCACTATCTTACCCAATAGTTTTTCCTGGTAGGACAGCACATGCAGGAATGGATGGGAGGTGGCACGCAAGTTCAATTTGTCCAATCCACTAGAGGCTTCTGCGGCTGGAGTATAATCTGGCGGTCGAGATTTCTTGGGATTCTTTATGACACTTATGTTCAGGTTCAGCAAACTTTGCCCTGCCCCAGTCTAAGGTGAACGAGCCAGGTCCAAATTTGAGATTTACACATGTAAGCAAAACGAAGTCGTAAAACCATAACATAAAGCATTAAAAGGTGTAGATCTCACTCTAACAGTTGAATATTCTTTTATGTTAAATGTTCATTCTATTTGCTTATTATGAAAAGGAGACACAACCCTCTCTTCCCCTTCATTTTTAATCGAATTATTTATCTTAACTTAATTACAAAATTTTTAATATTTTTAATATAACATATAAATATTCAATTTATATTATTTATAAAATATTATTTATTAGAAATTTACCACATTAGTCATAAATAAACATTAAATATATTTTTATCAAGATTAATCGTATACAATTATTTATATAATTATTAGTTTCCCCTTTTATTACAATATCATATTTCAATATTTTATATTCTTTTATGATATTCTGTCTATAATTAGTAAAAATGTGAAACAGATTAACATATCAATGTTTATCCATTTGGTAATCTTTAGTTTATCTAGAGTTAGGCGTTGTAATTTGTAAAAGTCATTTAAATTAAATTAGGATATATTTTAAAAAATTATTATTCAATTAAAAGTCTTTGTCCATATAAAATAGGTCGAATGTAACACTGTGTAAACATTTTCCTAAGTGGCACAGATAAGTATCATAACTCATAAATTAATTGGGTGTTTGAAATGGTATGAATTGAATCCATCCTATTTTTTTAATTTCCAAACACTTTAATTGAATTCAATTACAGCATTGAATTCAATTCAAGTTTTTGGGGAAAAAAGAAGAATGGGTTCAATTCATATATGAATTGAGCTCTATCATCCTTTATAAATTGAATTCATTTGAAAAAACATCAGAATTGAATTATAAATTGGGATTTCAATTCTTTTTTTTAATGTTAAAAATATCCTTCCAATAATACCCATCTAGCCCTACCATATATCTCTTCACCTCAAGCAGTCCCTCTCACTTCAAACAGCCCCTCCTACTAAGAGACGAAGCAATAACACCTTCTCTACGAATCAGCACCTTCCACTGTATCCAGGTTTTTCCTTTTTCTTATTCATGAATATCTTTTTCTTTTTCTTTTTTTTCGTCAATGATTATCATTCTCTTTCAGTTTCATCTCTTAGTTTCTCTGTTCACACTTTTTTGATGATATTATTTATAATGAAATTGATGTTTATAACTTGCTCTATTCAAGTATGAATGTTTATTATTTAATAAGATTATTTTTTAGTCAAGGGTAAAAATGTCATATGAAATAATTGAATTCATTTTGATTGTGTTTCAAACAGTATAATTGAATTCAATTTTAATATTACTGTGAGTTTATTCCAAACAGTGTAAATTGAATTCAATTCAATCTCATTAATATAATTGAATTCAATTCAAAAAATTTTAAACAACTCGTAAAGCTTTTACATTATATTTGATTGTACTTAAAGTTTTTAATAAAATAAAAAAAATAATTTATAATAGAATAAAAAGTAAAGTTTATAATATAATATAGTTAAATATTATTTATTGAAATTTTATAATATAATATAATATAAAATTATTTATTACTCTACATTTTCTCCTAAATTTTTATTTAAAATAAAATAAAATATAATATAAAACTCAGCAGTAATACATTCAATTCAATTCCATCCTATTATAAAAATTTATCCGAATACAATAATATTATATTTCATATCGTTTCGCTGTAAAACGTCACGGAAACGTATCTTTGCTTTCACCGTTGTATTGTCTCGTCGATACTCCCAAGTCAAAGCCCTGATTGATATCCCCTAAATTCCGCTAGAGTTCCCAATCATATTGAGGTTAGAATCGTGCAGACATGGATTTTGATGAGATCGAGTATCTGGAGAAGACAGTGGAAGAAGCGGAGGATCGAGAAGGTTCGAAGAATAAGAAGAAGACACAGAGAGAAGGAAACAACGAGAATAGTTACCGGAAACGAGACTTTAACGACAATGAGGACATTGAGGAGCGGAAGGGTAAGAGGTCGAGAGTCGAGGAGGAGAACGGCGGCGAGAGGTCTAAGGATAAGGATCGTCACCGGCGGGATAGAGACAGAGATATGGATTTGGAGAGAGAGAGAGTTAACAGAGAGAAGGAGAGGGAGAGGAGTAGGGACAGTGATAGAGATAGAGAGAGAAGCAGCAGAGAGAAGCAGAGACATAGGGAGAGGAAAGACAGAGAGAAGGAGAAAGAGAGAGAGAGAGACGTGGAGCGCGATAGACGAGAGAGGAAGGAAAGGGACAAGGAAGATGAGAGAGAGAGAAGCGGAAGCAGGTCGAGGAGGGATAGGAGCCCAAGCCCGAGTGATCGTGATGGAGAAAGGGAGAGAGAACTTGACCTCAGAGAAAATAGGTGATTGTGATTACATCCCTTTTTATTTATTTTTGCTCGAAGTTTAATTCTTAAAGTTTGGTCAAAGAATTGCAATGACAAAGATATCAGCTTTCTCTAAATTTCTTACGATTAAGATTGCAAACGCAATTCAAAATATGGAATCAAATTTAACTCACTTTAGTGTCAATCTAACGCTTGGCTAGTCATCCAGAACCCAAAAGTTGATATCAATTGTTTGTTGGTGGAAATGTTTGCTTTTGGAGCCAGAAACCTAAAGATAGATGTTACTTTGCCATCAATAATGTGTTAAGCGTGTGTATATAGTGTTTGCCTTTGAAAATGCTAACATAAGTTTGTTGCATATACTTAATTACATTGGATAGGGTATGATATATTCATATGTAGGTAACTGGGGTTTACTTTAGTTAGAACAAAACGTTACTTAGACTTGTAAAATGTATGCAATCTGTTTAATTGAATTTTGGCCATTTAAGAGTGGCATAATACGCTTTATATGTAATAGATACTGGTTAGTTTTCAGATACATTATCTATTTTTCGATGCTAGCACTGGTTTAGTTGATTCTAAATTAAGATGACATCTCTACTTAGCTGTTTGGAATCTTGGGGGTTGCAGGAGATTTAAAGAAAAGAGAGAAGCAGTAAGGCCTGAGGCTGATCCGGAAAGAGATCAGAGAACTGTATTTGCTTATCAGGTAGATGGTTTGTTTCTCTTTCCTTTTGGATTTTCCTATGACCATTTCCTTTTCATTTGACTTCCTTGTGCTTTGATGATTTCAGATGCCTCTGAAAGCGACCGAGAGAGATGTGTATGAATTCTTCTCAAAAGCTGGCAAGGTTAGTGTGATTCCATTATATATATTATGGTTCCAAATTTTAAAATCTGGAAAACAATATAGCAATCTCAATGTGGTCATTGTACATTCTTATTTATTGAATGCATCCTGGGAATCATTGGAAATGTTGCATGAAAATTTCTGGTAATAATTTGTATTCATTCTATTCACTTGTGTTTTCATCACATATGGTACATAGCTTCAGGTTTGATTATAATAATGGCTCTTTGTGTCTCAAAATATTTTATTCGGGTGAGTTAACATATGCACGTCTCTTGAACAGTGAGAATGCAGAATCAGTATATGTTTTTTCGAAAATAATGTTGTACAGGTTTTCATATGAACTTTTAAATTTTTTGTTTCCATTTTGGATGTATATTAATGAGTGCTGAATTTTCAGGTGAGGGATGTTCGTCTGATAATGGACAGGAATTCTAGAAGATCTAAAGGAGTTGGGTACGTAATTCCAACTTAACTATAAATGAACTGCGTCCATGTAATCTTGCAAAGTAGCTGTTAGCACGATGCTCTTATAGAATTATTTTTTAACAGTATTCTTAAATTCACTAGCAATGCGATAATGATGAGGGATGATGGGATTACCTTGCACTCATGTTTAATCAATTCTTGCTGCACACGCAAGGTAGATGACATAAACCTAAATTCCTTTCTCTTTCACATTTCATTTTGCCGAGTATTTTCTAGGATTATGAGTATCAGCTGAGGAGACCAATTAGTGAAACATGGATAACACTAGCTTGAACTTATTATGGCTTGGTGGACTTAAAATTTCCACATGAGGTCATTTTAATAGCATTTTTCTTGGGATCAACTTCATTGACGAGGGACTTTGTATTTTCAACCATTTTTTAGGCCTCTTCTATTTTTTGCCTTGGTCTTTTTTTCTTTTTTTGGTTTTCGGGGAAAGGAACTAAGGCGGATTGGGGTGGAGGGGTGATATTGGACAGCAATCTTCAGAGCTATAAATAGTAATCAACATTTGGGACTGAGGTGAAAATTGGGACTGTAACATTGCCTTCTGTTTTCTTTATCTGGGTTTCTCTTGTTTAGTGTTTGTTCCTTTTCTTTTTTTCTTTTTTTTTTTCGGTATAATGAGCTAACTCATTCTATTACATGGGACATCAGATTCAACCCAAGAAAATCAGCTTGGGCTCTCTTCTCAGAGTTTTTGTTTCTCCACATCTCTTTGCTGTAGGCTTCGTAAGTTTTGATTGTGACTTGCCTAATCTCTTCTGTTCTGACAAGTAAATTGTAATGCACTGGTGTAACTGCAGGTATATTGAATTCTACGATGCAATGTCTGTTCCAATGGCCATAGCTATCTCAGGCCAACTACTTCTCGGGCAACCTGTAATGGTTAAACCATCTGAGGCTGAAAAGAATCTTGTTCAAAGCACCGCTTCTACTGGCGGCACAGGTGGTGTTACTGGGCCATATGGACCAGTTGACAGAAAACTTTATGTTGGGAATTTACATTTTAACATGACAGAAATGCAACTTAGGCAGGTAAATAAAATGGTTTTGTTATTTTGTTAAGGCAGAGCTGGGATTGCTTATTCTGATTTGTTTAATTTTATTGAAAATTAGAGAAAGCAGTTAGTGGTGGAAGGTATAATTACAAAAACCATAAAACACTAGTTACAAGAGCCAATAATGAGAAAAATCCTGTCTCTCAGCACCCTCTCAGAAATCCCTCCGTAGAGGCTTATGTGTATTTTGACTAGTGGCCAAGCTTTGTAGGATTTGATATGCTTATGATAGCGCTAAAATGTTTTATGCATTGTTGGAAGGATGATAATCTGGTCATAGATTTTTTTTGGGTTAGTTTTGTAGCTATATTTTTTTTACCTTTTTAGTGTGTATTATTTATTTATTTTTTACTTTGGAAAGCAGAAATATGTAGAAACACCTCACCCAATACACATATGAGGATTTGATTCCTAGTAAATAGTAAGGTACTCCTACCTCCTTGCCATCAGGTCAAATCATGATGGTTGTGTGTTATCTATTGTTCATCTCATGTTGTCCTTTATGGATTTCTTGTCAACATGTATTTACCATGTGCGGTTATTGCAGATGATCATACCTGGGAGTTTTTTATGTTAATTTGGTGTCATCCCCTTTCTCGGCCATATATTTTGAAGCATGGTTACTTACTTGGTTCTTCTATAGCTGAGAGGCTCTTATAAATACACAATACGGATTATTCTTTTCTGTTTGGACGTTTTGTCCCATTTTGTATGCTGAAGCATCCATTTAACTGTGTTTCTCCTGGTATTGTTCAGCTATTTGAACCATTTGGTGCTGTGGAGCTTGTGCAACTGCCACTTGATCTTGAGACAGGACAGTGCAAAGGCTTTGGGTTTGTTCAAGTCAGTAATAACTTAGTGCTTACAGTTGGAAGAAGTTCAATTATAAGTTGTGATTTTTGTATTTATTTGTACATTTCTTCTACAGTTTGCTCAAGTTGAAAATGCGAAGGCAGCCCAAAGTGCTTTGAATGGAAAATTGGAGATTGCTGGACGCACCATTAAGGTTTGATTAGACTTGATGGGGCTTTTGTCTTGGCATATTTATATAGATCGTTTCTTTTTGTACTGCTTCTGCTTTTATGGCCTGTACTAATCTGATGGTCCTTGCAAACCCTATGATATATTGGTTTCGAACTCTAGGTTTCGTCTGTTGCTGAACATGGTGTACAACAAGATACTGCAGCAAAATCTGCAGACTTCGATGATGATGAAGGGGGTGGTTTGGTGAGTCAAGTTTTCTCATATTACTACAGGAACCCAACTTTCTATATGATTTTGTGTCAATGAGCTTGAGTTATTTCAAATGGTGATCTTCTTTTGTTGCGGTGTGCTGGGAAATATCCAGCTGGATATCTCCTAGATATTATTGAATCCTAAAAGTTAGCAAATCAGATCAGTTAGGATATTATGTACAGATATTAGGATACTATGTACAGATATTAGTTTCCTAGAATAGCCCTCTTTATTTCTATTTATACTTGTACCTATGTATTGACCTATGAATATATTGAGAATAATATACATCTGTTCAGAATTTCTGCATGTTGAACTTTGATACTAGTTTGATACCATTCTGGAGGTGGTTCAAAATTTATATGGAACATGTAGGAAGATTTTCAATGTTTATGAGTCTTAAGAATTGAATATAAGTGATTAATATGAAGTTTGGAAAATGATTGTTGCATCCTGTACCTAGTAGGTGCAGTTAATGAAGTTGTAAAAATGAAAATAATATACATCACACTTTGATGTGTGAATGTCAAGCTGAGATTAACAAAAGCTTTTTGGATTTTAGATCTTTAGGGTACATCATAGTCTGGAAACATAAATGTTATGTTTGATCTACATCTATTGACCATTTCTTTCTGTGTTGTAAAACAATTTGGTAATCTTCTATGAATTATTAGTTCCATGATCTTTTTAGCAGTTTTATCAAACATTAAATGAGGCACTTATCCCTACTTGGATATAAATAGTTAGTCTGCACTGGAAATTTTATGTAGAAAAGGTTAACAAATTTTTTAGATAAAATGATAAATCGTGCTATGTATATTTGGAAGCCAATGTTTATGCTGCATGCTGAAAATGTTGGGTGGATTTCCAATCAAGCCTTTACTGTTTTATGGTTCAATGCTTTACTATGCAGGCTTTGAATGCCCAATCAAGAGCATGGCTTATGTGGAAGCTGGATCGTACTGGTATTGCCACCAGGTTGGTTTGTGATACCAGGCAACTTGCCTTTTTTCAATTGGATTATTAGTTCATAAGGTATATATCTCTTTCTTTCCTCAGTATTGCAGGCTCTCTTGGAGTCCCTGTACTTAATGGGTCAGCTCCAACTCAACAAGCCATTAACTTACCTATCCCAGGGCAAGCCACCATAGTGACAGCAACACTTTCAGGGCAAGTTTTTCCTGCCCCAGCTTATGAAGCTATTGGACAACCCGGCGAATGCTTACTGCTGAAGAATATGTTTGATCCAGCTACTGAGGTTTGTGTTTTTGTGTTTCTTGCCACCACCACACCACCGTGGGTATTAATTATGATGTAAATATTGCAGACGGAGCCAGATTTTGATTTGGACATAAAAGAAGATGTGGCAGAAGAATGCTCCAAGTATGGTCGGGTTAAACATATTTTTGTAGACAAGTAAGTGTCTGGATGAAGTTATATGTTTGATCTATTTTTTAGGTTGCTATTTATGTTTGGATTGTGATAGCATTTTATGCCAGAATTCCTTGTCTGGTTCATATGAAAAATGACAGATTATTTTCAATATATTTTCTTTTACCTTTTCCTTGTTTAAAATCTTTGTTGGATGATTGCGGGGAATGTGAAAGTCAGTGCCCATTTGTGAGCTTGCGTTTAGTTACCTGTCAAAATACTCCATGATACTTGTACATGATTATTCATAATATATTAAGAGAATATTGGCCCCTAGTTTAAAATTCTTATAATATTTTTTAAGGGCAGCCCATTGTGATGTTGTTACAAGGCAAAGTGCTCTGAAGTTCGGATTGGTATATTTCAGCTTTTAGCTTTTCATTTGAGGGGTCTATGTTTGAAAATATTAAGTCAAAAGTGGTGTCTTGTGATGACAAATAGGGCAGCAAAAGCTTTTAGCACAAGTGATTATTGTCGTTGACCTTAGTGTTATTCCTCTTACCTTATGTGGTTCTTTTCATTATATGGTGACCTTTATGTCGATTGATTTTAAACATGGGACTTGCTTATTTTTGCTCTTCCTTCCGCCTTATAGGAACAGTGCTGGCCATGTGTATCTTCGATATGAAAGTGTAGAGGCAGCTGCTACAGCTCAACGTGCGATGCATATGAGATGGTTTGCACGCAGGTCTATATCAGCAATTTTCATGGTACGTTACTTCAACATTTAGACCCTTTCTTGCGCTTCTAGAAAAAGGTTTCCTTAATAATTGCTACCTTCTTCAAATTATAGCAATTTTACACGGATACGTTCTGGAGTTCATTAAATATACATCGTGAGAATAAAATGGACCTTTTTCTTATTTTCCTTCCTCAGTCAGCAGCTTCCTGTGACATTCTGAACCTAGTAATGACCTACCAAACCCAAGTTTTCAATTGGGGCTTATTGCTTCCCCCGACTGAATCTTTCTGTCTTAATGTACAGCAACCACAAGAATATGAAGCTAAATTCAGAAGTTGAGCTTCAGCGATACGCGCAATTTGACTCCTTGTGATTGTCTCCGGTATGGATGTTTCTTGGTGTCAATGGTGTTTACGCTTTATTTTGGGTTGAACATTCTTTCGTTGGAAAACATCTTTTCTGGGCCTGTTATTACTCTCTTGATGTGTAAAACGCATTTGGGTTGAGAATAGTTCATAATTCAAACATGTTTCGATATAATAAGCAATGATTTTATCCGAAATGTTCATGAATTATAAATATTGGAACGGAGAAAAATGACAAAGGTGTACATCAATCACTAATAATTTAACATATGCTCATAGAAAAGTTTGATAATGAATCATTATTCATCTAAGCAATTGGTAGGAATGTAAAGGTAGCCTTTTGAGGGAAGAAACATGTTTGATCCTTCAACTTCTGAGAAAAGTTCGATATTGAATCATTATTCATCTAAGAAAATGATGATCAATGCAGGGATGTAAGGATAACCTTATGTGAGAAGAAACAGGTTTGATCCTTAACTTTCGAGAAAAGTTTTGAGACTGAATCATTATTCATCTACGAAGATGATAATCAATTTAGGAATACAAAGCCTTTTGTGAGAAAGCGAGTTATGGTATAAGGTTACTTTTTTGTAATTAGAATGTTATGAACTTAAGAAACGGAAATAGTCTTTTTATAAAATGCAAAGAGAAGATTATGTATAATTGATGACTCCGACTTTAAAGATACTTTTTGTGAGAAGAAATAGATATTGTTCTTAACTAATAGACTACAAAGTTTGATAAGATTTTTTTAAATAATTTTTAAAACATTTTTTAAGTCTTATTTTTTGTATTTAGTATAAAATTTTAATTGGTATTATTTTTCTTGTAATTATTTAGCTTAAAATTTTTATTTAGTTTAAATATTTTCTTGATATAAATTGTTTAATTGATTGATTGATTTATTTACTTGTTTTCTTTTTTAATAATTCACTTATTTTATCTTTTATTTTTACTCTTTATCTTATTCTAAATTCATTGATTACTTATTTTATTACTTATTTTATACTTTTTATTTATACATTATTATTATTATCTTCTTTTATGTTTATATATACCCAATTCTGCTTTTCAGCAGTGAGATAGTATCAGTTAAAAGGTACTGCACAGTAAATATAAGATAGCCTTTTGGTGTTTTCTACTGTCATTTTTGTTTTTTTTCTGGTCTTTTTTATATATGAAAAGCTTCATTGTTTTTTGTGTTAGGTAAGTCACTTGTGTAACCTAACCTGACCTATGAACTACCACACATTGCATGCAATTGCAGGAACCTAAACTTAAGACAGGTGAATTTATTGTGAAGTAACTGTAAACTTTTCTAAGAGGTTGCACATCTGAAGCATAGTGTTCAAAGATACTCTTACTTAAAGAAGATGAGGAACACTGAAACAAATGGAAACTTGAGATTAAACATGAACATTATTCCTAAACAATTGCATTAGATACATAGAGTGAAGAACCGTGTCCAGACACAGAAACAATGAAACAATAGGACGTGAAAAGAGAATAAAGACTTGAGACACTTCTATGGATATCCCCTACATTGACAAGGGAATGGTTTATGATTCAATCTCTTCTTAACAAATACACAGACTCGCAAAACCCCCTACAGACACAGGAAATTCAATAAAAGAATTAGTGAAAAACCTCTGTAGAACCAAAAGACAAGAAAAACAAAAAAAAATGTCATTACTCCTCCCAACCCCCATAGTATCTACATCCCCAAGCTTCAGCTCTCCTTCTTCCCCATTCAAAAAATTCACTTTGGTCATTCACAATCTCACACTCATTTCACAGTATGTGTTACATTCAACTCTCCCAGCTGCAACTACATAAGCCCTTTTCCACATGGAATCGTTCCGACTTTATTCGCTTAGTCACAGTTCAACCCACACACCTCCAAGACAGGTCCGTCTCTAGACACGAACGGATTTATTCTAACCCACAGCAGAGTTAAGATGGAAGCCAGCAGGATTGACCACACTAATATGATGGTGGGCATCCTATCTTGCTTCCCAAGAAGACCCTTGAGGAATGGATAAAGATGAACAATTACCCAGAATGCGAAGAATAGCCTACCGAATAGTGGACCCCATGAATCATACCCATTATTGATAGCATCTGAGATGCCAACCACAACTCCGATTATGTTTATGATCAACAAAGTCATGGGAGGAATTAACAGGGATGTCCACTTGAATATGTAAAGCTCTGAGAACTCCCCGTCATCTGCTGCTTTTGAAGTCACGGTGAAGTTTGTGCTAACACCACCCAAAACCTTGAGTAAACCTTGGATTAGAGCAAAGAGATGTGACGACACGCCTCCAATCACCCAAAACTGCTCGTTTCTCCACCAGTCATCTATACCAACACCACCCCATTGCATCTCAAGGATACCGGTTGCAGCAATAGAGATGAAGAGCGCCATGAATAGAATACTAGCATAGTTGCTAATCTGTCCAATGTCAAAGGTGAAGTGTTAGTCCAGAGCATAAATGAGATTGAAAGCTAATACAAAGAAGGTAGCCAGCTGACTGAAGAATCATGCTCCTTTACATGATTCTACATGCAGTCTTTAGAGAATTTATTAATGATTAAATAAACAGAAGCTTTAGAAGACAACAACAACAACACCCAGAATGAATCCCACTGAAAAAGTTTTAGAAGATTACCATGTTAAAATGTTAAGGTAGAACCAATAATAAGTCAAAGAGAGTTACCTCGGGAACAATGAATTTTCCAGTAAGGAGGCAAATTGCAGGAAGTGTGCAGTAAACCAGCAAGGGTATGGATGTCCAGGGGTATACAACTGAGTTTATGTAGGAAAAACGTTCCAACCATTTCAATCCACCACCATAACCATACCAAATCGGGCAGTGTCTGCTCAAGAAGATCTCAACAGACCCAAGGGCCCAACGAAGAACCTGATGCAAACGGTCTGAGAGGTTAATAGGAGCTGACCCCTTGAATGCAGGCCGTCGGGGAATGCAGTAGACAGAGCGCCATCCATGACAGTGCATCTTGAACCCTGTGAGGATATCCTCTGTCACGGAGCCATATATCCAGCCAACCTGATTTAATTTGAAGTTTCAGATTTCCAAATCACAAACTCATTCCATAAGTAAAGCTTGTCTACAATAATATCTCTAAGATATTACAAGTTTACTATTTAACTTACTTCCTTCCCCCAGTCAGTCTTATCTTCATAACCACAGCTGATAACTTGGATAGCTTCTCTCAGAAGTGATGCAGGGCTAGCATCATGAGGTACTCCGCCATTCTCCAGAAGAGAGGAGGCCACAAACACTGGCGACTGTCCAAACTTTTTCTCCAATTTTTCTTGGGATGTTTCAGATGACTTCAGATTGGTTGACTCTGCAATTGCAAGCCAAATTAGTTTTCTATTCATATATCCAGAATAAGAAAACAACACACAACCTAAGGAACATAGAGTTAGAACCATACCTTCAATTCCTTCAATATTTTCTAATGCATATATCTGTTTCGATGCTTCTCTATTCTTTGACTTCTTTTTGTCCTTTTCCTTCTTTGCCTTTGACCTTTTGTTCTTTCGAGATCCACAGCAAAGGCAGCACCATTTAGGCCAACAGTTGCAAGTCTTGCCAGGCGGCTTCTTCTTGACAGGTGCATCATAGCCATATAGTGCTTGCCTTCGGAAAACACATCCAGTTCCAACATAAATTGGCCCTTGCAATCCATCTAATCCTTTCATGTTGATCTGTTCCAGTATGGGATTATTAGCTTTCTCTACGGAATGGAGAAAAGGGAATGGGAAACAAAGGAAGAATGTAATGAAACAATGTCGAGTGTACATACATCAAAAAATACAACATTCCTATTTGAGTATCTATCATGACGATCGATCCCATCGAATCTTTGAGGAAACTGCACATAACAAACTTTCTTTCCTGATTGCGGATCCATCATGAAACACATAGCTTCTCTAAGTGCTTTGCTGTTGTTGATGTAATGATCACAATCAACATTCAGAAGATAAGGAGCATTTGATAGAACTGCTGAGACCCGAACCTATAAGAACCAAATTGGTAACAGAGGTAATCAACCACTTGCCACTGACAACTCTTAGAAAGAGAATATAACACAATTTAGAAACCCATCCAGGGGTACTGGGAGATTATTATCCATACCAAAGCATTCATTGCACCAGCCTTTTTATGATGTTCAAATCCTGGCCTCTTCTCACGAGAAACATAAATAAGACGAGGTAACTCGTTTCCTTCTACATCTCGAACACCACTATGACCAAGAAAGACCTGCGAAGCAAGAATTTTATCATTTTTTATTCTACAAAAAAATCCAATAAATTATCACTCTTCTTTGTTTGACAAAGTTAGTATAGGATGGTGCAGACTGCAGGACTTCAGAAACAATTAGTTTCTTCCTTTTATAATCTCCATTAAAATAGCAAGGAAACAGCATATCCTGAGCACCCAATTCATCGGGCACTGAATGTCAATCACAAACTTTTACTTCTCAATATTATATCAAAAAGGTGAGAGACGACAAGAACTGAAAAGAATGCAGTCCACAGTTCCCATCATGGAACATAATCGCACCTGTATCATGCCAGGATGGTCTCGCACATTGTTACCAGGCCAGGGAGTTCCATCCTGCATTGTCCAGCCATCTTCTGGGACCTTTTGTGCAGTAGCAACCAAACCATTTATCCTAACTTTAAATTCTTCGTAGTCTCTCTGCATCAACAACATGGGATAAGGAAACAGCACTTACCGTACGGGGAAAAGAACTTGTCTCAAACTTAACAAAATAAAATGAAGTGTCAAAATAGATATTGAAAAGCATATCATTTGCAGCATGACATAACCCGATAGAACCTATTATCAGTCAAGCTGGAATAAGAATAACTAACCTTCATAGCTCGCCTTTCCCTGACAAAAGAAGGATGGACTTTATTCTTCAAATAATCCATCTTCTGAGAAAAGTACCACTCAGGAGCTCGGGGCTCAATGTTAAATTTTTTACAAAAAGGGACCCATTTCCTAGCAAATTCGGAAGTCTCAGAGAGTGCTTCAAATGTAAGCATGGCAGCACCATCATCCGAAACATAGCATGCAACTTTGTCCACAGGATAATCAACCGCAAGAATTGACAGAACAGTATTTGCAGTGATTAGTGGAGGTTCTTTCATGGGGTCAACTGTACTTACAAAGATGTCAACACCGGCTAACTCAGAAGGTTTTCCTTCTTTTTCATACCTGAACATAAATGAAGACTCAATAAGAAGCCATACACCTAACAATGGAAAATAGAAATAAGAACATGGAAGTGTAATGGGCCACAACCAGGAGTGAATGAACTTCCGTGAACATAAATACACTGCCTTGATATAGCAAACATGAACATACCTAAGTGATAACCGATCAAGATAAGTCTCTCGTTGTATGGGATACCACTTTGGAAATTGATCCAGAAGCCATGATATTGCAAACCATACTTCACATATTACTGATGTCAACCACAAGCCATATGCATTATTAACCGGGTGGAGAATTCTGTAGTGAAAGAACAGGCCAAGAATGACAAGACGAAGTATAATTAACATTCTATACGGATTAATCCTGCTTGAAGGAATAGGTAACTTTCTTGAAAGTGGTTGCCTGCCCTCGTCCATCCTGCCCAAATTCAATAAGAAAGCTTGTAAGAGCTTAATGAATCGCACTTAACCACTTAGGTATGAATGATTGCGCAGTACAAGACACATGATTGACCAAGCAACTTAAAGAATGGTAGAAAGGAAATGAATACAGCAATCACTTACATGGGCAGATCAGGATCATCAAATTCATCTCCATCAAACCTTCCACCATCATTTCCTCCTTCATGTTTAACCACTTGAAGTTTGTCATTCTGTCTCTTCTTCCAGTCTTCCATTCTATCTTTCCATGCCACACTTCCATACCCATATACTGCTATGTCTTTCTTAGGAACCATAGGTCTAGGTTGCACTATAATAATAAGAACATCGAGTCTATCACTAAAAGGACTTGTTGAAAGATTTAAAATTCAGAAACTGTGGCACATATAGTCACAAATGGCTTACAAGGTACAGATGGATCAGGGTAAGGCACTGGATGAACTCTGTTTCCATGAGCCATTGGTGGGGGAATAATGAGAGCATGTCGATCAGATGAAATCTCAACATCCTAGCACAAAGGCAGAAGAGAAGATTTTATGCACTGCATCACTTTTACACAAATTGCATACAACCATCAACCAATATTGAATTGCAAGTACCTCCTCTCCGTAAGTTAAAAGTGGAATTTTAGAGCTAGGAGGAGAAGATTCAAGTTCTGAGTTCGTCGGAACTCCGCCAGTGTTAAGGCGTGAAGAGAGCACCGCTTCTGCAACTTGTTCTGGGCCCATGCCATCAAGCCCATAATCAAACTCATGTTCCAAATCATCAATATCATCTTCTTCCTCATCACCTTCAACCCTAGGACTACCTGCAAGTTATATCAAGAATTAGCATTCAGTAGGGCCCAAAATCTAAATAAAACAGAGCTAAAAAGAGTGATAATTATCAGACCTTTGAGGCGCTTGTATCTGGTTTTGCACTGTGGACAAGCTTGATTTCCTTCTCTTCTCTCGTACTCATAGCATGGCCTGCACACAGGGAAAGCACATTCATTGCAGGCGACAAAGAGCTCTCCATCCACTGTAATCTCAATCTCATCCCCACATATTTGACACACTTGGCTACTCAATTCTTTAACTGATTTGATCTGTACAGAGGCAAATACCACAAAACGATTGCTGTTAGCACCCAAGCGCCTAAAAAACCAAAAGAAAAGAACCAGAAAATTACTACTATAATGGCACAAAGTTTTGCTGATTATTCAGTAAAGGAAATGGATAAACAAAAGATCTCAATTTCAACAAGTTAATAAATATCTAGGCTGAGTTCATAGAGCACCAACTTTTTCGAGTCACGTACTTCCTTTACTCTATTTGCTAAACAACGTTAATTTTATTTGTGCATCAATTGTTGGCGCCATATGTTCCAAACACATATTTTGAAAGCATAAACTAGCTCAATAAACTAATAGTCCCTGCCTATGCTTCGAGCAATACTCAGCATTTTGGAGCAATTCAGGCAAATTTACTCTGACTAGATCTAGAAGAACAAGAACTTCGAAGATATCTTGGATGTTAATTCATTTAAAATTAAATCCATCCAGTAAGCAGATTATCCTCACAACATTCCATTTGCCTTTCAGGGAATCCAAAAATTGCTGCCAATTTTCCAAAGATATTGGAGATTCCTTAAAAGATAGTGCTCAACTTTTAACATTGAACGAGAATGTCTTGGTTTCCTCGATCATAACAGACAAATATGAATGAAACACCACAAGAGCTGAAAACTTAACAGATTAAGCTAATCTGCCAGACATCCAGCAATGAATAACAAAAAGTAAGAAACTTTTACGGTGAATTGCTTCCAGGAAAACATAGTTCCAGGAAAATAATTCTCCAGAGAAGACAAGATTTTGAGAAGAAATGTGTAAAAAACAACCTGACAGTACCAGGAAAAAAAAAAGTCATCAAAACCTAATTTCTGTTCTCTCCGAAAAATGCACATAGGCAAAATAAACCAACCAGGCAAATCACAAAAATCCCTAGACATATGACTAAAATCAGAAGAAAAGAACCCTAAAACAGCACCAAAATACATTAAAAAAAAAACAAAGCACTAATAACCAATTAGTACCATTTCCAGAGAAAACCCAGATCTCAAATCAGCAAAGCAAGCAAAAGGGTCCCCAGAATATACTGAAAATACAAAAACAGGGTTTAAGTGCATCTTACTCTTGCATTCTCATCAGCATTAATGAGCACAAACTCATTCCTGTTGTGAGACCCAGCAATAAGCCGACCACCGGTATTCATGGCTGGGTTTGCTCAGTTCCACCGAATCAGAAACCAAATCAACGAGAACACAACTCAGAACCGAGTCCTCCAACGGGTCAAAACAGTCCAATTACGCATCCCAGAACCAAAACCCACTTAAAAACACAGTCTTTTCCCGCAGAAACAAAAACCAAACTTTAAAAAGATGCGCCAAAACACAGCCGTAGCTTTCTTTTGCTGGGTGCAATTTTCTTTCAATGAAATTTTACAAAACAAAAGCAAACCCTCTTCACTCCTCTTCAAATCTTAACAAGTGAAGAAGATGGGGGGTGTGTTTATTGATATTGACACTGAGCACCCCTTTTTAGAGAGAGAAAGTTGAAAGAGAGAAGAAGGAGACAGATCAGAAGATGCAAGAGCCAGAGTGTATAAATGTCGTAAATGTCTAGTAATTGTAATAACAAAAGTGTGTAAGAACCAAAGCTTTTTTTTTTAACCCAAAACTTAAAAAAACAAAAAACCCTAAAAAAATAGACAAAAACAGAGAGATATTTGGGGTCAACTACTTACTACCTACTAATAAATATATTTAATTTCTAAAAAATTTAGGGTGTGTTTTGCAATTTTCAATTTATTTAATTTTGGATTGAAGAGACATAGAA
>JANIJH010000225.1:1528502-1547030 GCA_024520975.1 Erythroxylum areolatum | reverse complement strand
ATATTTAATTTCTAAAAAATTTAGGGTGTGTTTTGCAATTTTCAATTTATTTAATTTTGGATTGAAGAGACATAGAATAAGATTATTGAGCGCTAAATAGTAAATAGTACTATAGTGGGTGTATAGTGGATATTTTATATATTACTAAACTTGAATTTTCAAAAAAATTCTCTTGATTATTTAATTATTAATATTCGAAAGCAAGAATATTTCTTTAATTTACTATTTAATAGGAATATTACATATAAAATTGATGAAAGTGTGGAAATTTAATTATTTTTATTTAAAATGTTAAGTGAATGTATCAACAAATTGTTTTTATATAAAAATGCTTACCAAATGCGACTTTAAAGTAAAAAAAATAAAGGAAATTTAATAATTACATAATTAATTTTTCAAAATATCCTAAATTATTTTAGTTATAGATACTTGAAAATATTAACTTTTGTTTAACTTATTGATTAATACGAAATTATTATAAGAAAGGGTGAAATTTGGTAATTTGAGAGATTCCAAGGGCTTGAACAGAATCATATCTAATTTTTTAAATAACAAAAACAGTAATAAATGATAATAATAATTATTAAATTGAAGAGCCAAAAATATCGTGGGACTGAAGGAAAAATGTGACCCTTTTTACTGTGAGAGCGTTTTTGGCTGAGCCATTCAAAAACATGTTTACTTAATAATTGTACGGACTATGATTTATTTTTACTGTTTTTGATAATGTATTTATTATTATTATTATTGTTTAACCCATCAAAGGCTGTCGATTGCATTTTGGATTTTTGCAAAAAATTAAAATTGTCACGTCTAGGTTATAGTCAACATTAAATGCTCTAAATAATCTCAAGATTTACCAAACTTCGGATTCTAAAATGCTCTAAATAACATGGACAGGATCTCATGTTGGGTGTTCTTATCATGTTCGATTAAATTTTATGCACATATTTATATGGATGTTATATAAATATATGGATGAAATTTAATAAAATAAGAGTGTAATAGAGTAATGAAACTAATGATTTGATGTGTAAATAACAACAATTTTCTAAAAGTGGCAGTAATTTTTAATTTTTAATAAATACTAGGAGAAAATTTTATAATTTTTCAAATATCTTAATTGTATTAAATTACTTTAATATTTGTCGAGAATATCACCATACATGAAAAAGAAGATCAACATATAAGCTTAATGGATTACTCCACTTACTATCAATTAATTTCAAGATGTTAATTTCAAGATGTAGCCTCACTTAAATTTATGAATGACCTAACTTTTCTTTTCACGTAGGCCCATAGACTCATTAGAAATTTAACAATATAATTGTATATAAAATTGTTAAAATAATTTAAGAATATTTGAAAACGAGTTAAATTATATCAAAATTTTATTTGAAATATTATTATTTTTAATGTAATGAAAATTTATATTTAGAAAAAAAAAATGGGAGACATCAAATAGTCAAAAGTGATAAGAACATAAATCATTTGTGCACACCTAAGTTTGGACGCTTTCTCCGTTTCCTTCCCAATGGTCCATTCTTCTTTAACACATTATATATAATGGTTGTTGGTGAGCCCCAACCTTATTATAATAACGCCTCCTAGACAACTCATCAATGCAATTATCAAATCTCCAAGTTGAACCCAACTATATGAAATTGATGCTTTACCTCCCTACATTTTTATTTATTTTTTTAATAAATAAATATTTAAAATTATTTATTTATTTTATTAAAAATTTTATAAAACAGTTTATGCAATTATTTAAAACTTTTAAATTAAATAAAATATTATAAAATAGTATCTTATTACATTTTAGTTTTAGTATAATGTTTTATTGGTCTTGTCCTTTCATGTCAAATGGTCATCAAAGTGTCGGTGGACGTAATAATATACACACCAAATACTTATTTTTTATTTATTTATTATAGACTTCGCTTTCACATGATATAATTTCCACTTTTGGATATTAATTTTCTGTCACTTTAATGATTACCCATCACAAAAAATAAATAATCCATTTGAACACTTTTAATCCTAACCAAAACGCAACATTTTGCATGTAGAGATTTGGGCATAATAATTCCCCCTTCATAAAACCTAATCATGGCTCATGAGTGATTAGTTAAAATCTCACACGTGTTAATGACTAATTAGGTATTTTATAAATAAAAAACCTTTTTATTCCTAATTTTCACTTTATTTATTTACTTGCCCACAACTTGGCTTAGAAGGAAATATAGACTTTAGCATGTGAATGGTCCCGATTTTAATGGCAAGACTCACAAACTAATCAAATTCTTACAATTGGCAAGAAGTAGTTAGCATTGGTATAATTAATTCAAAAATTACATATTTTAAATAAATTTTTTAAAATTGAAATTTAATTGACATCTACAAATTATTAAATTGTTAAAGTTGGAATTACTACTTAAATTTAAGACCTATTAAATTGATGGATACATAATTAGATTACCATTTTTTCACAAATTTTATTACTAATTAATTATATATTTTTATTTAATCGACGTAATTAACAATTTATTGAGTATTTTTTTTCACTAAATACAAATTAGAAAAACAACCCTCAATTCCTTTAGATAAAGAAAAGTTGTTAAAAAGCATATTTGTAACCTAAAACTATATATAGAGAGAGAGAGAGTACACAATCATGGAAGGTTTCACCCTTTACCCCATAAGAACATGGCATGTGGTCAAAAGCATGTGATCTTTGGATTGAGGTTCAAACCAAGAACAAATATGTAATAATTAAAACCAAAGAGAAGAACCAAACTTTATAATAAAATAAAATAAGACATTAAAAAAATTATGAATTTATTTTATTAATTAAAAATAAGATTATGTATTTTGTACCTTATTAATGCCGAGTCGATATTGTTATTATTATTTATAAATTAATTAAAATTGGGTTTTTTAATGATAATAAATACGTATGTTTCGGGACAGCTGGAGATAGTGATTGCTTTGGTGGAAAGTGAACTGTGAACCACAGAATCTCTCCTCGAGGAAACAAGAGAGAGAAAGGGGTGAAAGTGTCGGTCGCAAGGAAAAGGTTTGATGATTGGTTGAGTAGCGAGTGCGAGTAGAACAACACATATTCATACTCGCGTGTAAGTATGATGCTTTACGAAGACGTTGTCGACTCGAGTGATGCAATGCTCTGGTCACTAAAGCCAATCTTGTACTTCAGAACAAAGTAATATCATTCCTTCCAAGACAAAAGAGGCTTCATCCAAATAATTGGGGTAGGGTTTGGATTATCTATGATTCCATATTATTTTGATTTAAAATTATATTTAAAGTTAAAATAATTATTTAAAATTTTAATTAATTTAACTTAAATCAATTCAAATTATTTAAATTAAATTGGACTAACTTTTTAAAAATTAATTCTTCAAAATTATATCATTTACTTCACGTTAAAATTTGTCTGACATAACTGATTATAATTAATTTGTAATTTTTATAAAAAATCACTTAAATATCTAAATTATGTATAAATTATAAATTCTAAATATATCCAATAGTTAATATGTCACATATCGCAAATAGATTATAGATTATGGCCTTATTTAGCAATCAGCTGATTACATTAGCTGATAGTTGACTATATCAGCTGATTTGACCAGCGAATTGCATTAACTGTTTGTTAAAAATGTTTGGTGAAATTAGTTATTTGATATTAACTATTTATGTGTAAAATAACTTACGAGGACATGACTTTAAAAAAAATGAAGGTATAAATATTATATATTTTAGTATTTTGTTGTATATTGTTATAAGAATTTAGATTTTAGAGAAGTCATATTTACTAATAACCTATAATGTTTCATTATATATCAAAAATGTATATAACTTTCTATTTTTATTTTCATTTAAGGATAATATTTTATTTTTGACCTATAACTGCATAAAGGGTATAACTGACTTTTCATACCTAAAATTTTTGCCGATGGTTGAAAATGCTCCTCTATATAGCATTTTCATATTTGATTGTTTACTTTAGATCAACCTTCAAAAAGCTAGTCACCAAATAGCTTTTATAGCTTTTTAAAAAGTCAATCAGCATAGCTGATTGGTTGTCTACCAAACGAAACCTATAACTATAATTAATGTATTATATCATGATTAAAGTCATGTATATTATTATCGTAAGTGCATTTATTATCTTATATCATTCACAATTATTAATATAATTCGTAATCTGTAGTTCAAAATTAGGATAAAAATGTTCTTAGATATTTAAATTACGTGTGTGTTTTACGATAGTTAATCAATTATACTTCTTAAATAAATTGCGAATTATAACTATAATCATTATATTATATTATGATTAAATACAAATTTTTTATTATTCTAAACGCATTTATGATATTGTATTATTCATAACTCCATACTTTTAATATAATTTAAATTTTTTTGCATGAAAACAATTCTATAAATGACATGAGAAACATGGTTATCACATGGAATATGAGTTTGATAAAAGCAAATGTCCACCGACACAAAGAAAGTACTTTGGAATCCAAAAAAAAGGAAAAAGGAAAGAAACTCAAGTGTTATGTACTATAGAAACACATCTCCATTTGAACCAAAAAAAAAGGACGGTCAAAAGTTCCCAACATTGAATTGTTCACGATTTCCAGAGAGCCGTCCCCAAAAGGTCTATATGTAGACATACGAAAATTAGGGTTTATCGTTATGTATAAACCCTAATTTTTTATACTTCAAAAAAAAAGTTTATACATAAAGATAGATCATTTGTTGTTTGTTATTATTGAAACCAGCTCATGTACAGCAATTCAAGGGAAGGAAGGTAAGGTTTGGTTTGGTTTGGGGTTTTGTCGTTGAGTGGAGGAAGATTTGTATCTTGAAACGACGAAAAAGTTCTGATTACTTGAAAGCAACTTCACAACCTAAACTTCATGTCAACATCTGTTATATGTAATCCAGTGATGATACTTTGACTCTTGGAGATTTTGATAATCATTGGGTTTAATTGGTTGTTACGGTGTTATAATCTAACATTAAATGTTCAATTATGTTGATGTCACAAATCTTATATTATTCGGGTATATATAACATATAATACGACAACAATTTGATAAAAATTTCGCTGAGTACAAGATGTTAGAGAATTTCAATAATATGTAAATGGCTATTTCCGATGTGCATTAACATATAGTGATATCAATAAATGATGGTAAAAGGTTTGAGTTTGAACCTTTTTTTTAATTTAAAGTTCTAAAAAGATTTTGATTCTGAATCTTCAAATTCAATCACATTCAAAATCTAAATTTCATTCATGTACACAAAAACATCATTTTATTATTTAATATTTTAATAGGGACATTGCTTACGACATGCTCGAATTCACACGTGTCTCTTATCTCTGTTGGCTTAGTTATCGCAGCTCACCTAAAGAACGGTAGCTAGCACGTCTCTGTTAGGATTGTCAATGAGTTGGACCTAAAATTTGATCGAATTTGAGCTTGAAGTTGGTCCAAAACTAGAAATTTTCAAAAAAGAAAAAGAACTTAATCTAAATTATGGTTACACTTAGTCATATTTGCTATTTTTGATTCGCATAGGGTCGAACCTTAGCTTAACAACTTTCACTAATCTATGTCACTCCTTACAATTGTATTTTAGGGATAATAATGTTTCTTAAGCTTGATAAAATCGGGTTTGCCCCGTTGACTTCAAATCAAGCAAGTTCACGTCTTGATTTAATTATTATCTTTATCTATATTACTGTATATACTAAAAGTTAAATCGGTAACACAAAAAATTTAAAGTTTAAAATGTTCAACCAATATTAGATTATCATAAAAATGATTAAATAATAAATAAAACTGAAAATTTCGAAATGTAATTAAAGAATATAAAGTTTAATTGAAAACGAAGAGTATTAAATAAAAATTAATTGATTTATTTTAGTTTATAAAAATCAAACAATTTACTAAAATTGATTAATTAATTCATAAACTATTGATTTTTAATGATAAAAATTATTAAAATAAATTAAAATAAAAATTTGAAAATTAAAAATAATTGTACTTGGGTAATGATAGTATTAAAAATTGTTTTTCTAGATTGGCTATTTTCCAGCGTTATTTGCGGTTAGTTTCATAGTTTCCGGTTATTTTCTTGCATGGTTGTCTTCTGGGTTTCTCGGTAGGCTGACCGTGACAGAGAGCGTCTACCTAAGTTGGATAATTCGGATTTCAAAGTCGTTTGCGTCTAAACTCAACTTTGATCAAATTTTAAATTAAAATAAAAATATAAATAACAATCTGTTGTCAAATTTAATATCGTTATTATTAAAATAAAATTATATATTTTGAATATGTGAATTAAAGAATTATTATAAACACATATTATATATATAGATATATATATATATAGATAGATAAATGAGCAACAAGTCTTACATGTGGACTTGTCTTGCTGGAACTTAAATGTCAAGCATAAAATCAAACCAGTTGCTTCACAACTGTGTAGGTTTTGGTCTTTTTCTACCCTGGGAACGAGGGTAGGCAGGTTGTACTGCGTGGACTAGGAGTAACATTTTCTTATTTTAATTTAAAAATATGTTTAATAAGTTGACAGATTAAAATTAAGGTAAAAAAACATTAAAAAAAATACAAATTGAACTAAAATATAAAATTTTAAAACATTCACAGCACACCCTAAATGAATTAAAAATTTGATGAGGTTAACTCTTCGTTAATTAAGATTATGTTTGGTTGGACTTATATCAATAGAGTATTTTTCTATAGACCTTTTATAAGAAGCTAATTATCTGTTTGGCTATTATTTAAAAAAAGATTTTTTTGAAAGAGTTTTATAAAGTAGGCTGTTTGACAATATAAAAATAAAAAATACTTTTAATTTTAACTATATTTTATTTTGTAATAAAATTATTTATATGTATATAAATTATTTAAAGTATATAACTAAAAAATATGCTTATTAAGTAATTTGAAAAATTTACCTGAAAAAATAGTTTTTTTAGAATCTCAAAATTTAAACTTCTTATAAGATTTTGGCTGCTAAAAAAGCCATATCTATTAAAGAAATAATTTCTTACGTTATAACTAAACACTCATTTTTTTAAATAAAAAATTTGTGGTGAAAAAAATATTTATTGACCTTTCAAAAGCCTATCCAAAAATGCCATGTCAAAATATATTCTTTGTTGTTTTTTATTTTAGCTATTAGAAATGGATAAAACAATTTATATTAAATTTATTTGACAATCGCCTATAAAACTGTTTTTTTAAAATTAAATATCATACGTGGAGGAGTTTTTATTTACATCAGATAATAAAATATGATTGGATACTGTTAGTCGACCGTTACAACTTGGAAATTCACTAATTCGCATCTTTTGACTTTCTGTTAAGTTGTTAATGCGCATCTGTAACGTGTATAGTCAAAGTAGACGGTTTAAAATTAAAATAATGGATTAGATAATACAAGAGTACGCGACTGTGTATTTTAAAATAATAATAATCGTTGGAACAAGCTTTTTTAATGGCCCAGCAAGCGTTTAAGCGGCGCACATATAGGACCATAACACACATAGGGCCATAACACATATAGGGCCTGTCGTTTCGAGCATAATTTAGTGGGGTTGGAAAGGGTAGTTGGCAATAACATGGCTACAGAATGTGAACTACAAATTGTATATCCATCCGTGAGCACCGGTCCTACTGTTTCACAAATTGCCAAAACCAAACACTAAATTCACAAGCCAAAGGCCCAAACTTATTATTTAATTTTGAATTATTAAATTGCTAATTAATTTATTAAAATACATAAAATAATTTTCGTTTCTTATATGGTATAAGTTTACAAGAAATTGAAAGAGGACTTGAGATGGGCCAATTTGGATCCATTTTCCTTTTGATTCGGCCCACCCAAGGGTTTAACTAGTCTTAAATATAAGCAAGCTAAAGGGTTCAACTTCAAATTGCTTCAGCTTCCACCTACTTCAGCTCTTCATATTCTTTATCAGTTAATTACAGGATCAAGACCTCTAATCTTTCTGATCTGATCTGATCTTCACTGAGTACTCTCTGTTTCATGTCTCTATAAAAACAGAGCATTCGTATTCATACCCACAAACAAAGAGAAATTAAAGCTTTCTTGATCATGGCATTCAAAAGAGTGTTCCTGTTCTTGGTGGCAATCATAGCTTCTACTGCAACAGCAACTAGGGACATGGTTCACATAAAACCAGGGGATGTTCAAAACCTAGCAGCCATGTTCGAAGCTAGCGGAGGGCTTGTGGAATGTTGGAATGCTCTGCTAGACCTAAAATCATGCTCTAACGATATCATACTTTTCTTTCTCGATGGGCAATCTAGTATCGGACCTAACTGTTGTGGTGCAATTGAAACTATCACCAGCAATTGCTGGCCTTCAATGCTGAGTTCCTTAGGTTTCACAGCTCAGGAAGGTAGCATTCTGAGAGGTTATTGTGATGCTGAATCTTCTGCAACTCCTCCTCCACTCCTGCCTCCTACTGCCTCTCCCATCAAACTCACCAGGACTGACTTTGAATTGAATCAATAATGAATTGGTGTACCCATTTCACTACAAAGATTCTCTTTTAAGAGTGTTCAGTCTAAATTTGTGTTGAATAAGAGTTGTGGGGTTGCTTGCTAATGTTTTCTAAGTGCAAATCTATAGTGATTGATTATGTATGGGAAGAATCCAAAGCGTTTTCAATGGAGTTCAGTGTGTTTTTTGTTTAAATTCAAGAATCAAACTGTAGAAGAAATCTGCAAGAAGAATTATGGATACATGCTAAGTACTAGCAGAGATTTATCTACATACATTTCCAAGAAGGAAGAGACCAATTAAGCAAACAAAAACTTCAAAAAAATTTCTTTTCTGCATCCAAACAGAAAGTTTAACTACGTACTTGCTTAGCTCACTTACCGATCACAGGCCCAAATGATGATCAATTTTGGCGAATTTGAATGGTCCGATACCACCACCGCGACCACCATGAAACCCTCGCCAATTCGTTCTCATCTCGGACATTGACGGAATATTCGCCGGAGATATTGGCGATGTTGACGGGGGATACATCGGAGCAGGAGAAACAATCGTTGATGATGGCGAATTCGCCGGCGCATATCCAGAGTGATACTCCTCAGTGTCATCATCGAAACCAGATTCGAATCCAGCAGGAAGAATCCCTTCTAATCCATGAACCGCGATTGATGATCCAAGGAAAAGATCAGGAACCGAAACCCTAACGTTGTCAACCAAAACAGACTCCCGAACTGTTCCGTTGAGGAAAACAAAAGAGTTGGCGATCAAGTGACGGTGGTGAGGGAGCAGAGTGTCGATGTAGGGAACACCGCCCCGGAGGTCTGACGTGGAGAGGAAGGAGGGCGAAACGTGGAGGAAAAGCGAACGAGTGTAGTGGATGGCGGAGGAGGAGAGGTCTAGAGAGAATACGTAGGGGTCGGGCGGAGCAAAAAGCGTGAAGGTGGAGTTGGAGGTGAGGAGGTGAAGGCGGAGGTCCGTCGTCGCCATGGCGTTTGGGAAGAGTGTATAGCCGTGGGAGCGGAGAGCGATCACCGCAGCGTCTAGCTCTTGATCGGTGAGTTTGGCGGAGGTCTTTGGGAGGAGAAAGAGGGTTAGGAGTAGTGGGAGAATCATAGCCGTTGATTTCAAGCCGGAGGTTTCCATCGTGAGGGTTGGCAGTTTTGAGTTGCTTTTTTTGGCGGGATTTTCAGGTGGAGTTTGTGTTATATACGGTCATTGTGTGTGGGATCATTGGTGATTTTTTTCGAGTCATGATAGGTTAAATTGTTACGTGAGTTTTTTCTTACGATAAATTAAAAATTTCATTAAATACAACAAAAATACAAAATGAGGAGTCTTATTTACGTGCGATAGAACCACGTACAAACAGAACTCAAAAATAAATAAACGCGACATCGAACTACCACAAATTAGCGTTTATCAATTAAGGTAAAGCTAACTCTTTTTTTTTTTTTTGTTCACGAGGTATTTTAGAAGGGTCTCAATTATGAGAAAGTATCTTTAAGCTATTCACTCCTAGATTAATCCCCGCTCGAATCGGATAAGTCCCTTATGAGAAGTAAAGCTCTAATCCTAAATTTTAAACGGTTGCATTCATAAAAACGGTTTACACCTTTGCTCGATTAAGTCTAGCAATTGTGCAGTGAAAGTCGAAGGTCTGGCTACTATGGTTGGTCCGGATGCTCTAATTCTGGTGACGCCAAAAAGTAGGCCCTTCTCCTTTCGACATGATAGATCTCTCTGAAGGTTTTGCTGACAATCTAAGGATGAAGAACACTAATTAGGTCAGTTTTAATTTCTGTTTTCATATACTTCGCGACTCCTTCTATCGATCTCTTTGGTGGAGTCAGATATGCTAACTTGAAAACAATCTGAAATCAAATTGTTACGGGAGTTGAATAGCACTATCAAAGGTGGTTTTTCGTTGCCATCTTACAAGGTGATGTCTTCTTTTCTGTTTTTTTGTTTTATGATTACCATTAGTTTAATATTTTACTGTAAGAATTGATTTAATTTCTTCTTATAGTTGTCCCTTTTTTAATACTACGAATAGATGGTTGATTCATATAAAGTAATAATAATAAGAATGAGAATAAACATAATGAAAAATAGAGATAAGTATTATCATTATAATTATGATGGTTAGTTAAGAGGAATGAATAATTACTATTATCAGTGGTTAGTTTGTAAAAATTAAGAAATAAAAATTTATTATATTTTAATTAATTAATTAATCATATTATAATTAATTAATTAAAATATTGTAAGTAATTAATTACAATATTTTAATGAATGAATGAATTATATTTTAATTAATTATATTGTAGCTAATTAATTAATTATAACGTAATTAATTAATCAATAATAATATTTTATAATTAATTAATTCATATAATATAATTAAATCATTATATTATTTAGATTAATTATATTTAAATTAATTAATTAATTATAATATTTTAATTAATGAATGAATTATATATTAATTAATTATAAAGTAATTAATTAACTAATATTATTTTTAATTAATTACATATAATTAGTTATATTTAATTAATTAGTATTAATAATATTTTAAAAAGAGTTATTATTAAGGAATAAATTTCATTCATCTACTAAATGGAGGGTATGGAGGATTCTCCAAAAGTGAGATATCAAACTATTGTCCCTATAATGATAATTAATAACCAACCACTCATTTTTCATTCCTTACCTATTAACTCCTTCCCAAACTCATCAACGAAACACCCCCAAGTATTTATCTATTTATTTTATCTTTTATTGTTAATCTTTATCATGTTATATATGTTACGAATTAAGTATTGCATTACATATTTTATTATCATTATTTTGTATTACATAAGAGTTTATTCAAAATAGTGTTTATACAAGGTAGAAGTAAAGCTGCATACTACTGGATCTCTTCAAATCCTACATTCAATGACTCTTATTAGATATTGTTATTGCTATAATGAAATTTTTAGTTAGACTCAAAATTTAACCGAATTTTAATTTTTAATTAAGTATCTTTATTATTTATTAAATTTAATTGAATCAAGTAGAATATGAAAATATTAATTGTATACATTTTTGTCAACTTATTTATATGAGATTTTTTTTGATTAATGGAAGAAATAGTTTTATAAAAATTCAATTTTAAGCCTACCCAAAAAAAGGTTATAGACTATAGATTTGTTTCAAGTTACTGAAATATTCACGCTTCTGCTTTTAATTATCTCATATGTCTCTATTTATATGTTACATGTTGGTCTAAACAGCTTCTTTATTATATAAAACCTTCTTAAATTTTAATTCACTGTAAAATTTAAGACTAAATATGATAATGATGGAGACGATGACTTTCCATTTGTTTTCTTATCCTTTGATGTCATCCATTTGGCTGCATTTTTTCTTTGTTGCTTGTCTCTTTGTTTACTTTAGCAATCATTGTCTCCTTTTTTAATAGATAATGGACAAGCAATATCATGTGACTTTATTAAATGTTACACATCATATTTGTGTCATGTAACATCTGACATCTTGTGATATAGGAGACGTGACACCTAAACACATGGGATTTTTATTTATTGATCGGTAATCCTCCCCTTGAAAGTTATCCAAAAGCATCATCTTTTCGAGTTTTCTTAAAAACCCTAATGTTCTTCCAACGAGACTCCATGTAACGAGAGCTATCATCTTGTGCATAGACTCCACACTTGAAGTAATGAGACTTGCCTCCTCTTCCTGGGAACTGACGCACCAGCTTCCCGTCGACGAACACCTTCACGGTGTTGCCTTCCACGTCTTGGATCACGTTGAGCCGGAACCATTTGTCGTAGACGTGAGGGATGATGACCGGATCTCTGTAGTAGAACAGTGTGCCCTTGTAGACTCTGAGCATTAGCGTTGTGGCGTGAGATTGTGCTCCGAACACTTGCATGATTGACACTCCTGAGGTTCCCGATGGGACGAAACCGTATGCTTCGAATTGCCACACACCAGAATTGTAATCATAGCCCTATATCATTATCAAATTACATATTTTGATCTCTTCAAAATTTAAGTTTCATTCAAAGTTATCAATTCAAAACTTTATGCGACTATGGTACCATTTGCCTAATCATAACCATTTGCAAGATGAACAAGAGAGAGTTTTGATGTGTGTTGGCCTTACTTGAATTCGAATCTCGGTTCGAGGTTTGGTGTGGCTAGTAGGAGAGTGAGGCTTGTCATCGGAGTAAACCCAGAGCTTGTGGACGCCATTTTTGAAGCTGTATCTTTGATTTTCAGGCACATCATAAGGTCTTTGGATCTCGAAATTGGACTTTTTTAAGGGAAGAGCAGTGAACCCTTTGGTGGGATCGATGGCTACCGATGAAGTGAATTGGTACATGAATACCAAGTGAAGAGAAACGAATAAGAGAGCTCTGAAGGGAACAATAGTAACCATCTTGGTGGTGGTGGTACTGTAATGAAGAAATTGAGAATCTCTTAGTGAATGTGATGATGAAGAAAGACTTTGAAGTACTTGACTATATATAGAGAGATTTAAAGATTGGAACCGTACGATTTTGATTTGTTGTGTGCAATACTGCAATCTGGAGGAGGATTGTGTACGAAAATGGTAGAGAAGAACTTGTCAACAAGCATGCAAGTTAAAGCAAAGAACTATATATGCCGGTTGATGAAACCATATGCTAGACGACCTTAATTTTTGGATTATTTTCAATCCAAAACTCTTCGTAGCATTTGATTCCTCATTTTGATTTTCATTCGACTAAGTCAAATATTATGATATTTTATAATATTTTAAAAATTAGACTAGAAATTATATCGATGAGATAAAAGATTTAATCAGTATTATACTGTTATAAAGTTAATTAAAAACTAAAAATTTTGAAGCATAATTAAAGAAAGAAGTGTCCTCATCCATTGAAGGAGTCGAAATTTAATTTTAAAAGTTCGTTAAATGAAAATTAATTAGTTTATTTTTATAAATTAATTTACAAAAATTAATCGATTAATTAATAAATCGATCGATCTTTAATAACAAAGATTATTAAAATAAGTAGAATCAAAAAAATAAAAATTGAACAAAAAAATTAACCAATTCAAAATTTTTAATGTTGAACTAAATGAGCCGGTTCAATTTTTTAATCAATTTGTAATGCATAAAAAATTGTTTTTTTCACTAGTAAAGTGGGTGCCTACTACTAATTACAAAATATATATTTTGTGTAAATTTAAAATTAATTAATAAGTTCAATTTAAATGGCCTTTATAGATTTTAACAAAAAAATATTTGTATTTGCAAATAAAAATTTTATTCAAAATTGAAGTGATTTGTAAAAGGTTATTTTAAAAATACAAATGAAAATTTTAATTTTTTAACAAAATTTTTATTATTTATTAATTTCATAAATATTCATCTTCACCACATGGATTGACACCAATCCTTCATGGCTTGTTAGTTGTTACCACTGACTCTGCCTTGCTTTCTATTTTAGGAATTTTTATGATTCTTCTCTTATTCAATTCAAGGCACCATACTCTCATCCTTTTCATTTTCATCTAAAGAAAATACATAATTTGAAACTTTAAAGTCAACTGGCCAAATCAGATTTGACCATATTCGCCGTGAATATTAACCAATCTCAGACTCTTACTAGTACACATTAAATCCTCTAGATACTCTGTTCCAACCCTGTTCTATCAAATCTCATCCATACATTTATGTGAAGTTCACATAAATGTTTGGATAAGATTAAATGGAACAAAATATAAACATTATAATCGGAACATGAGATCTGATCCCTTACTAGTATTGAAACTTTTTCGGACTTGAACTTTAGCTTTAAGAAACCAGAACTCGACCTGACCAATTGCTAACACAACTCTAACAAACTTCAAGTTGAAAATAAGGTAGGGAAATGAATAATAGTAAATGTGGAAGTAGCTTTATAACCAAACTGCCAACTCCCTTCCTCCCAACCACAAGATAATCAAAGACCCCATTTGACCTATCACCACCATATCCATTCACTATTTAATATCTTTACCCAACTTACACACTACCTCTAAATTATCTAATGTCATATATATATATAAACACAGTTCCAAAGAGTTATCCAAGATTTCCTTTTAGTATTTTATAATCATGAGAAATGTTAGAGATAGGATTGTTTTTCTCCTGCTAATAGAAAAGCAATACCAAAGGGTAAAATGAAGGACTCAAGCCTTTGCTGAGTCTCATCAATGACACAAATTATGGGATTGCTGTGTCCAAACAAAAAAGAAAAATAATCACCAGTGCCTTCCCTGAGAACCGCCGCCGCTGCCGCCCTTGTTTCTTGGAAAGAAGGAGTTCTTTGGTTTTGGTAGCTCATGAATGTCCATGACTTGAATGGTTCTTTGTCTTTTGGCTTCAGAGAGCAAGAAACAGAAAAACACACAATCATTTAGTCCAATGTGCCAATATTTGTACCTAAAACCAGTTAATCAATCAGACAGTTGAAGCATATAAGTCGAACCATTTTCGGCTTCTTTGTAATTCTGTTGAAGCCTTTTTCTAGCTGAGGCCAATCTTTGGGAATCGAAGTTACTTTCTTTCTGTTGTTCTCTCTGTCTCTGCAGAAGGAAAACCACAAATGGCAAGTGCCTTAAATGGTATGGTGACTGATATTAAAATCCCAACTTTGGTAATATGTATGCAGAAAGCCAAAGCTTTTTTCTGTCAAAGATCTCCCATATTTCAGGAGCTGTTGTACTACTTCACACCTGTATACTGTAAGCAGGAGTTGATGCATTAACTGATTGCTGGGATGGTCTGCTTGGAGTGTCTTTACGTGGAACTGGTTTGATCTTTCTTTCTGGTTCTGAATGATTTTTGTCTGAACCAGAACTTCCATCTAAGAAAGAATTAATAAAGAAACGGTAAAAGTAAAAGGTTGATTAGTTGATCAAGCACAAAAGGAGAATGAGATCAAGATGAGACCCATCTTTGGATCTGATTCTGTACTCACTGTGAGGATTTGGAGAGTATGCAAAATCGGGAACCTGAAAGAAAAAAGAAAAGGAACAAGAATGAAGAATCTTATAAAGTGAACATAAAGACTCAATTTTTCAATAACTTTCTTTCAAAGCAACTAGCAAGTAGCAACCAGCAACTAGCAAGTATATATATATTCAACAACTTTCTTTCAAAGAAACTAAGTAAAGTCTTTTTTCCTTGAAAATTTTCAACAACTTTCTTTCAAAGCAACTAGCAAGTATATATATATATATTCCTTTTTACCTGGTGATGACCATTCTGGGGAATTTTCTGCAGAGGTGAGTCCCCATCAGCTGCAGAAAAATATCATTAAGTTCCTATTTAGGGTTGAACTCGTCAAACTTATTTGCATTTTACTTTGTCTAACTTTTTCTCCAAAAGGGAAAATGCTAACTTTTAACTAGTCAATGATGGTAATGTTACCCATTAATCCTGAAGATGCGTTTTCTCCTTGTGGATTCAACCTCACCCATTCATCCACAATTTCTTTCCATTTCCTGCATACCAAACACCAAATTAAGTAAGATGACAGAAATTCTCAGAACTACTTCTTCAAAGAACTATACTTAAAGTTTCATGGAACTGAATAAGCAATCTAACGAAAGAGATCCTTTTTTTTTTCATTTGTGGGTTCTTGAAGACCTGACAAGTTGCTTCACCAATCTCCTGACATCATTGGAAGGGTGCTTTCTTAAACGGTTCACATGTCTTCCAATATCAGTGTCCTGAAATCAAAGAACAAAAGCAAGGAATAAGTGAAAGAAAGCAAACCAAACTCGGAACAAAACCAAACACATGATTGGTGCAAGTAATTTCTCTTAGTCACCTTGAGTTCGTGAAATGTTATATCCATATCCGCCAAATGCAGAAGCAAATCAACCAGAGAGTCTTCAGACTGGAAAAACACACCAAAGCTCGGTAAACCAAACCCGTATAAGCAGAAGGAACCACAAAATCAACGATACTAAAACTGAAACAGACCAAGTTAGGATCTTCAAGTTGTTGTTTGATCTCAAGAATCTTCTTTTGATTATCATCAAACAATCCTGCATAAGGATCCAATCCATCGTCACAATCATTACCATCATTATCATCATCATCATCTTCGTCGTCGTCTTCATCATCTTTATGTGGTGGTGTAGAAGGGGACCCAGTTGCTCGTTCTTTTGGCTCCTTCTCAACAAACTCCTTTATGTCGCGGCCATTACCGTTCCTTCTAGCATCATCAACACCATCACCAAAATCGCAGTTTCTACAATTCTTAGTCAAACTCGTGGCGTATAATCTCTCCACAATTTTATCTCTCCGTTGCTTTAGCTCTCCGCCATAATCCAAAGACGCCACAACAAGCGCTGTATCAATCAAAGTCCACACGTCAACACCTGAGCTCTCGATAATCGTCCGAAAGTCGTCTAAATCCATGATATTTCGATCTGGGTCGTGAAATTTTTGGTGACTCAATACAGTGCACGAGTATTCAACCAAGGAAGAGCTGTAACTCTGTTCAGATCTAACAGGATACAGGGTTGGTACAGAGAATCAACGAACTAGAATCTGACATCACAAGGATGATGAAAGAGAACCAAACTGCAACCAACCAATGAGAGAATACGAAGCTGTGAATAACCAAAGAAAACCCATCACGAGATCTGACTCCAAGCCCATGAGAATTCACCAATCAATAACTAACCTCAAAGTCTAGGACAAAAAATAAAGTTTTCAACTTTTTCAATTTCCATGGAGCTAAAGCTTGAACTTTTGTGGGTGAAAAGCCATGAAGATAGATAACCCAGAAAAGAAAACTGATAAAAAGGAGGGTTTCAATACAACACAAAGATTGCAGACACAGGCTTTTTCATCACTTTCTCTTCTCTGTTCTGGTTCATCTTGCACTTTCTATGTGAAAATGTCACAATTTTCTGTAAAGCTGAGGCAGACAAATGAAGGTATATTTTATATCAAATTGAAGAATAATTCATTTATGTATTTTAATCATTTAATTAAAAACAAGTTGGCACTACAAAAAAACTTTTGGTATTGGCCCTCTTGGGTATTGCTCACCTCTGTCTCTCGAGTGCTCTCCCCTTTTCCCTCCCTTTCCTCCCAATGTTTCCCCCCTGCAGAAGAAAGTTTTTGTCTTTTTGTAGTTTAGGGGATGAAAGAAAGGAAGAAAGAGAGTGAGTGGAGCCTGGTTTTGTGTCTCTTAACAATTCTGGATTGTTTTTTTATCTGTTTCTTTGCAACTCTTTTCAGACTTCAATAAAAGCATAAACTATATTCGTGTTTTAAATCATGTTCCAATGTTACAATGACTTATTCTGTGATGTTACTTTTAAGAAAAGATAATTTAGGGTTGGACCAAATTGGATTTAAGTTGACCAAATTTTAAATCAGATTGAGCTGAGTCTATGTTTGAGCTGAGTACAAACAAAAAAAGTTTGGTTCGACCTGTCAATCCATCACCATAGTAAAAGTAAACAAAGTAAATCTATATCCATATTGCATCAGTTCTTAAATTGAAACCAGGGGAGCTTTAAGCCTGAAACTAGTAGCTTTCAAAAGGGCATATGAATCGATGAAATAAATTAATCTGTAGAAATGTTAACACACTCCAGGATTAACTTGTATAATCTTCTGCAAAATGGCCATAGAAGTGTGAAGCTCTTCAACCTAACCTAAGGGTAAACCGTCTAAACGTAAGCTAAATCACCCCTGTAAGGAAATCAGATATGCTCTGAAAAATTGTTGTCTCAGCTGCTATGATGCACTAGAGACCTAGGGTGCATAGGATGAACTCATTATTGCTCTTTAACGTTCGTCAGTTATGTACCCTGGACTCCTCGGCTTTCTTCAAAGAACCTAAAATGCCCTCCATTAAC
>JANIJH010000225.1:1269660-1283359 GCA_024520975.1 Erythroxylum areolatum | reverse complement strand
GAAAATGGAGTACAACAGGCTTCAGGCAGTTCACCAGGAGGATCTGAAACGAGCATCCGAGTAAGCTCTTGTTCCTAAGCGTTCGACATAGTAAAATCGAAACAACTAACTTCTCAAAAGGTTCTGTTTGTTTTTCTTAAGGTGGTCTCTTCACACGGGCTTTAAAGAAAAACTACCCTTTGCAAGAGATAGGATAGCTGAGTGCTTCTTGTGGACAACTGGGATTGCAATGGAGCCTTGGTATAGTTATTTCAGAACACAAAGCACAATCCACGGTCAAATCATTACAACAATTGATGACATTTACGATGTATATGGCACCTTGGATGAACTTGAGCTCTTCACCTCTGCCATTGAAAGGTTAGTGTAACCGACTCTATGTTTAAACTGAATCAACAACAATTCTAATTTGGGTTTAAGAGAATCGATCAATGGGATATTTTTGTTTGGTTTCAGGTGGGATATAAACGTGATGAACGGACTTCCGTATTACATGAAGCTAACTTTCTTTGCTCTAGTCAATTTCGTAAATGAAGCGGCTTACGTTACTCTTCGAGATCATGGAGTTGACATCACCTACTACCTCAAGAAATCAGTACAGAACTTTTTCTTTATCAGTCTTAATTTGCAGAGCGAAACAAGTATATGTAGCTAAATTGGCTTTCTGTTTCTTTTAGTGGATAGATTTATGCAAATCTTACTTACTGGAGCACAAGTGGTATCTCGGTGGATATAAGCCGACACTGCAAGAGTACTTGGACAATGCATGGATATCTATAAGCGGTCCTGTGCTTCTAGTCCACATTTATTTTCTAACAGCAAATCCAATCACAAACAAGGCTATGGAATCACTCAAGGAAGAAGGATACCCTAAAGTTATCAAATGGTCGTCAATGATTTTGAGGCTAGCAGACGATCTTGGAACATCTTCGGTATTGAAAAACCTAAAATTTTCTGTTTTTGTTCATACTCTACATGTTCTTCTGTAACATTTTTTGATCTTCTTTTGTTTTTTGGATGTTTTTAAACAGCACGAGTTACTAAGAGGTGATGTTCCGAAATCAATCCAATGTTGCATGCACGAAACAGGAGCTTCCGAAGAAGAAAGTCGTGAACAGATACACTATCTGATCGGTGAGACATGGAAAAAGATTAACAGAGACGGAGCAAACGATACTTCGTTTTCCAGAGACTTTGTTCGAATGTGTATGAACCTTGGAAGAACGGCACAGTGTTTCTACCAACATGGAGATGGATTCGGCATTGTTGATCGTGAAACTAAGGGTCATTTCTTGGAACTACTTGTTCAGCCTGCTTCACTTTCGTAAAATCCTTGTATTCATATATTCAAATGGAGTTGGATCATTGGTAATCGAGGATTAGTGAGTATTTACGGTGATGGATATTATATATAGTCAAAAATTACATTATATTTTATAAAACAAAATTTTTATTTTAAAAATGTGATAATTGTGACCAGATAAATTCTTAATTTATTTACATCATTAATTACAAAATTATAAGAAATTTGAAGAAAAACTTAAATATGAAAGATGTCAAAAAATCTAAATATAAATCAACTTTACTAGAGAAGAATTTAGGTTCAGGTTGAAATTTTAAGTATAAGAATATTTAACATGTTAAATTACAACACCGATTATGTGGTATTATAAAAACTTCATCAAATTGGAGCCAGCTGGAAGCTCATATGCCAGTTAGAAAGATCAAATTGCTCACGGTTTAGGCAAGATGCAAGCCAACTAGACATTTTTAATGAGCTAGAAGTACTAAAATTGTATACAGAATTGATCAATTGCTAAATGTTTCATTAAATTAAAAATTACTAGCATTATCTATTATGTCGGCAATAGCTATTATAAATAGGATATGTATATTCATTTAAAGTGCGTGTCTCCAAGAATTAGATATGAAAGAGTGAGTGCTAGAATAGGTGTTGGTGAAGAAAATTATGAGTTAGTGTCTTTGTATTTTTACTCTTGTAAAATTTGCACTATAATAAAATTATAGTTTGTGTTTAACTCACTAAATATTGCTCCTTTCAACTCAACAAGTGGTATCAGAGCAGGTGGTCAGGGACCATCGTCAAGTTATCCAATCGAGGTTCAGATTCTAAGAGCAAATTCTTTACTCGTTCACAGTCAAGGATTATGAAATGTTGATCGTGGATCAATAAGGAGACCACTCACACGAAGAAGGCTATACCAACATCATGGGAAATTTAAACAATGTTGGGAGCATTAGAAAGCTCAACAATCAAAATTATAGCTCGTGGAAAACATGTATGGAGTCGTACCTACAAGGTCAAGACTTGTGGGATATTATTAGTGGAAGTCAACCCACACCATCACCAGAGAACTAGGTTGACGCACTCAAAAGTGGAATGTTAAAGTAGGGAAAGCGTTGCTCGCCATCAAAGCATTAGTTGAGGAGGAGATGCTGGAGCACATCAAATGTTCCATAATGCCCAAACAAGCATAGGATATACTTGCTGCTCGTTTTTTGAGGGAAAACAATATGCCACTTCAACTATTGGAAAATGAATTGATGTCTATCCGACAGTGTGATATGGCAATCAACCAGTACTTTACAAAGTAAAGTCGTTATGCCGTGAAATTTCATAATTGGATCAACAATCTAAAATTGGTGATGACTGGTTGAGAAGAATTACCATCCATAGATTGAAGCCTGAATATAGGGGCTTCATCATTGTAGTTCAAGGTTAGCCTGTTCAGTCTCCATAGAAGACCTGGAGAATTTATTATCCAACCAGGAAACTCTAGCCAAACAAATGGCTGGAGTTTCTCTAAAGCATGAAGATGAGACTTTACTTTTTAGTAATAAAGCAAGAGGACGACCATGAGGATGGAATACAAAAAAGGCACGAAGTGAAGAAAATAGAAGCAAACTAAAGAGGTGGAATAATGGAGGCTTAAGTTCAGGGGGAGCTCAACAAGATCGGAATCAAGGAAGTCAACGTAATAATTAACACCAAAAAGATGAAAGCTACAACTGTGCCAAAAAAGGATACTATGCAAGAGACTGTTAGTCAAAGAAGAAATTAATAGAAGGAAATGTAGCAACTTGGAGCAATTCGAAGGATGGGGACAACAGCGAAACCGAATGTGATGTGCAAGCATCACTTGCATTTATAGTTGATAAAGGATATCCAACTGAAGCAGCAGAATCAACTGCAAAAGAAGAGGATGATAGTTCTAAAATGGAAAATATTGTTACAAGCCTGGTAGCACAAGATGTAGATATGTCAATAGCAAGTAAGCCGACTGCAGTTGATTATGATAAAAATTGGATTGTTGATTCTGGATGCTCTAACCATATGACAGGAGATAAACAGAAGATGCAAAATTTGATGGAATACAAAGGGGCAGCAGATGGTAGTGACAACAAATAATGCTAGATTGCCAATCACCCATATTGGTGAAACTAAAATCAATTCGAAGCATGGTTCAAAAGAAGTCCAGCTAGAAGGTGTATACCATGTGCCAGGAATAAAGAAAAATCTCTTGTCCATATCACAATTAACTACCCCAGGCAATTTTGTGGTATTAGGTCCAAATGATGTCAAGGAATATCAAAAGCTGAAGATTATTGGCACACCATTTATGGAAGGGGAAAAGCTTGACTTCATTTATATGATGTCCGCTGAGTTCGCATATGTGGACAAGATGTGAAAAATGACACAACAGATCTATGGCATGAGCGGTTAGCACACATCGGTTATCACAAATTAAAGGAGATGATAACAAAGTCGATGATGAAAGGACTTCCACAACTTTATGTTTGAGATGATGTTATTTGCACAGGTTGCCAATATGGTAAAGCACATCAGCTACCATATAAGGAGTCAAAGTTCAAGGCTAAAGAAACATTAGAGCTTGTTCATTCAGATGTATTTGAACTAGTGGCCATCAATCAGTGGGAATCACTATATGGTGACATTTATTATTGATTATTCAAGATATGTTTAGGTATACTTCATGAAGGAGAAATCAGAAGTTCTAGCAAAATTTGTGGAGTTAAAAGAAAAAGCTGAAAATGAGATTGGTAAGAAAGTATGAGGCTTACGTACAGATAATGGAGGAGAATATACTTCAGAAGAATTCTCTGATTTTTTCTGAAATCACAAGATATGTAGACAACTAACTTGCCTTAGGACTCCTCAGCAAAATGGTGTAGCAGAAAGAAAAAATCGGCATCTTACAGAAACCTGCAGAAGCATAACGCATATTCCTGGTCAATTCTGGGTAGAGTGCATAAATACAGCTGCTCATATAATCAATCGGCTACCTCAACCAAGGCTTGGATTAATTTCTCCATTTCAAAAGCTATGGCACCTGAAACCCACTGTGATTCATTTTTGTGTATTTGGCTGTGTATATTTTGTGTTTATAGTAGACCATGTTTGTAGCAAATTCGATAAGAAGGCAATTAGATGTATATTTGTCAGCTACGACAGCAAACAGAAAGGATGGAGGTGTTGCGATCCTACAACCAATCGGTGCTATATTTCTAGAAATGTTGTCTTTGATGAAGCATCATTATGGTGGTCTCCGCAGCAAATAAAATTGCCTGACTCTAAAGAAATTAAGGAGAAGCTTCAGGAAAAGTTTGGTGAGTCTACAGAAGAAGAATCAAGTTCATAAAGAGAACCTGACCCAGAAAAAGAGAAAGAGAAAGAAAATCCTTGGTAGACAGGTGTGCATCACTTAAGTTCAGAAGAGGAGCATATACAGGAAGAAGTATCAACAGAACAACAACTGCAACGATTGAGTAGACAAAGAAAACCAAATCCAAGATATGTGAATGCGGCATAAACTAAAGAATATCATCTTCAAGAACTAGAGTCTTTTGAGGAGGCATCTCAATGATAATTGGCAGAAGGTGATGGAAGACAAGATCTACGCTCTTATGCAGAATCAAACTTAGGATTTGGTGCCTAATCCCAAGGATGTAAAACCCATATCTTACAAATGGGTTTATAAGCTGAAGACTCGCCCAAATGGGTCAATTGAGGGATATAAAGCTCGATTTGTTGCTTGAGGTTTTTCATAGCAGTTTGGGCTGGATTATGATTAAACATTCAGTTCTGTGGCAAAGCTTATCACTGTTCATGCTCTGCTAGTGTTAGCAGCTAGCAAGTCTTGGAAGCTATGGCAAATGAATGTAAAGAATGCTTTCTTATATGGAGAATTAGATCAAGAAATTTACATGGATTAGGCTCAGGGGTTCAAGAGCAAGACTTACCCATAATACCTGTGTAAGTTAAGAAAGGCCTTATATGGTAAGTTAAGAAAGGCCTTGTATGGTACTAAGGAGAATTTATCAGTTCTCTCCTAGATGAAAGAACTAGGAGAGCTTAAACATTTCCTTGGACTGGAAGTGGATCATACAAAAGAAGGTCTCTTTTTGTGTCAACAAAAGTATGCCTCGGATTTATTGCAGAAACATAGAATGTTTAACTGTAAGCCTATATCAACACCAATGGAGGCAAATGCTAGATTTTGATCAGCAGAAGGGAAAGATCTTGAAGATGCGACTATATATCAACAATTAGTAAGCAGTTTAATCTACTTAACTTTGTCTCGACCAGATATTTCCTATGCAGTAGGCATAGTTAGTAGATTCATGTAGAATCCAAAGAAGCTACATTTGGAAGCAGTTCAAAGAATTCTTAGGTACGTGAAAGGCACACTTGATCATGGTATACTATACAAGAAAGGTAGTGAATATAGAGTTATTATCTATTATGATGTTGATTATGCTAGCGATCCTGACACACGTCGATTAACAACAGGATATGTATTTAATCTTGGTTCAGGAGCAGTTTCTTGGTGTATCAAAAGACAACCAACAGTTTCGTTATCAACTATTGAAGTAGAATATAGAGGAGCAGCGGCAGCAACTCAAGAGAGTACTTGGCTTATACAATTGATGAAAGATCTCCATCAATTTACAAAGTATGTAGTGTTATTATATTGTGATAATCAGTCAGCAATCCGTTTAGCTGAAAATCTGGTGTTCCAAGCAAGAACGAAGTATGTGGAAGTACATTATCATTTTGTATGAGAAAAGGTACTTCAGGAAGAACTCAAATTGGAGAAAATTAATACAAAAGATCAAGTCACAGATATATTTACCAAAGGGCTCAATGGAAGTAAATTCATAGTATTTCGAATAAAACTTGGAATCACGATAAGGATGAAGAAAAGTGTTGAGGGGGAGTGTTAAATTACAATACCGATTACGTGGCATCTTGGAAACTTCATCAAATTGGAGCCAGCTGGAAACTCGTATACTAGCTAGAAAGATTAAGTTGTTCATGGATTAGGCAAGTTGCAAGCCAACTGGACATTGTTGAGGAGTTAGAAGTACTAAAATTGTATACGGAATTGATCAATTGCTAGCTGTTTCAATAAATTAAAAATTACTAGAACTATCTATTATGTCGGCAATAGCTATTATAAATAGGATATGTATGTTCATTTGAAGTATGTGTCTCCAAGAATTAGATATGAAAGAGTGAGTGCTAAGGTAGGTGTTGGTGAAGAAAATTATGAGTTAGTGTCCTTGTATTTTTACTCTTGTAAAATTTGCACTGCAATAAAATTATAGTTTGTGTTTTGCCCACTAAATATTGCTCCTTCCAACTTAACATAATACAAAATTTAATTTAAAATAATTTATATATTTATTCTTAATTATTTTGTTTTTATATTTAATGACTAATTTAAATTTAAACAATGTCATCAATAACTTCCAGTAAAAATGTCACTAAAATGCAAGGTGATGAACAAGTATTGCCAATATACGATTCTTGATTTCAAGATCGTCAACTCCAAATCCATCTCCGAATTGGTACGTAAATTGTGCTATTCCTGCCATGTTCATAATAATTCTAACAATTTTTCTTGAAAGTGAAGCCTCAGTTGCTCCATCACTATTCTTGTTCTTCTATATTTCACCAATCAAGTTTCGTATATGTGCTCATAATTCTGGTTCAGATGCTCCAGTTTCATGCATATAGCATTGGATTGATTCTGGGATGTCACATTTCTTGAGCTCATGCTATTTAAGTTAACAGCAGATGGTATGTAACTTGTTAAACCAATGTCATAAAATTATAAGAATCGAATAAGATATTTTTGGCAATCTGCGAATTGCATTAGTTGATAGCTGATTCTATTAGCACTCATTAAACCGACATCATAAAATTATAAAACTCGCATAAGATATTTTTGGCTATCAGCGGATTGCATTAGCTGTTAACTGATTCTATTAGCTAATGGTAGATTAATATAATTGATTTGACCAATAGATAACATCAGTAATTTATTTAATGATGTTTGATAAAATTAATTGTTTATGTGTAAAATGACTTATAAAGGTATGACTTAAAAAAGAATTTATAAAGACATGAATATTAGTTGTTTATATCTTAATATTTATTTGAATATTCTTATAAGAATTTAGAAAAAGCAAAAGAATTCAACATCATCATTTTTCCAATATCTTTCATCAAGTCTTTAGAACATTAAAAAGATTTATATGCAAAGTTAGAACAAAAATAACAACTTATCATATGCCCACCGGAGACTACTTGGCCATGTATAAAGGTTCATGCATAGCAGGCGGTATCAGTTGTCGGAGACAAACAATCACTAACCCTTCATTTTGATTACCTCATTTTCATGAGAGGTCTTTATCATGGACCTAGTGAGAAAATATACTCATTAGCTTTGACACCACACTTCAACCCAAAACCTCAAAGCATTAAGTTTAGGAGTCATTTCTATTTATATGTCCTTCATTAGTTACATCTCTTTCCAATATAGAATTCTTACTCAACATCCTAACAAAATTGAAATAATTAACTTCTCAAAAGGTTTTGTTTAATTTTCTTAAGGTGGTCCCGGGCTTTAAAGAAAAACTACCCTTTATAAGAGACATGATAGCTGAGTGCTTCATGTGGACAACTGGGGTTGCAATGGAGCCTCAATATAGTTATTTTAGAACACAAGCACAAAATATGCTCAACTCCTTGCAATAAATTGATGACATTTACGATGTATATGAAACCTTGGATGAACTTGAGCTCTTCAACTAGCTTGCTCTTCACCTCTGCCCTTGAAAGGTAAGTGTGAACACTATATATTTAAACTGAATCAGGGTTTAAGAGAATTTGATAAGTGGGATAATTTTGTTTGGTTTCAGGTGGGATATAAGCATGATGAACGGGCTTCCATATTTTATAAAGCTAACTTTCTTTGCTTTAGTGAATTACGTAAACGAAGAGGCTTACGTTGCTTTTCGGGATCATGGAGTTGACATCACCTACTATTTCAAGAAATCAGTGCTGAACCTTTTCTTTATCAGTTTTAATTTGTAGATAGGAATTATATATGTATCTTAATTTGGCTTTCTATTTATTTTAGTGGATAGATTTATGTAAATCTTAGTGGAGCACAAGTGGTACGTCAGTTGATATAGGTTGAAACTTAGAAGATTACTTAGACAATGGATCAATAACTATAAGCAATCCTTCGGTTCTTGTCCACACTTATTTTCTAACAGCAAATCCAATCGTGGACAAGGCTAGGGAATCACTTAGGGAAGATGGGCACCCTAATGTTATTTTTGGTATTGAAAACCTAAAATTTTTTGTTTCTATTCATACTCTACAAGTTCTTCTGTACCAATTTTTTTTATCTTTGTTTTTAATATTTTTAAATAGTACGAGTTATAAAGAGGTGATGTTCTGAAATCGATCCAATGTTACAGGTATGAAACAGGAGATTCTAAAGAAGAAAGTCGTGAACAAATACATTATCTGATCGGTGAGACACGGAAGAAGATGAACAATTATGGAGCAAGCGATACTTTGTTTCCCAGAGAATATGTTTGGATGTGTAGGAACCTTGGAAGAACGGCACAATGTTTCTACCTGTCAAAATGCAAAGTTGACCGTGTCAAAGGATATACCAATGTTGAAAATTAAACAAGTAAAAAGATAGCTGGCTTTGGCCAACTATCCCATGTCATAAAGAAAACAAAAGCAAGTAAAGAAGAAGAGAGAAGTGAGGTGAGAGAGAAAAAAAGAAAGAGAGACAAAAAATATTATGTGTATTTTTTGGTCTATTTTTTCCTTGTAATTCTCTAGTTTTTCTCAGTAGTAAAAGTCTTTTATCCCTGCCTGTGATTTTTACCCTAATTTGGGAGTTTTCTATGTAAAATCTATGTATTCATTACTATTCCTTTAGTCCTATTTAACTATGAACCTTCTCTAATCTAGTCAATTTCCACAACAAGTGGTATCAAAGCAAGGTCAGAAAATAACGACAAATTTTTTGGCATAATCCGTTTGGAGTTTCAGTGAGCACAATGAAAGTTGATGAATAGTAACTAAAAGGTAACAACTGTTCATTCATTTAATTTTGCATTAAACTATGTAATTACTGTAATTCACGTGTACAATACTATTCACATGTATAATACTATTCACGTATACGATACTATCACATGTACAGTACTATTCATGTGAAATAGTGAGAGCTAAATTCTGTTCGTGGTAGAAGCACTGGTAGTAAAATTTGAGATTGAGAAGTTAAATAGAAGTAATTTCTCATTGTGGAAAGTGAAGATAAAGGCAATCTTGAGGAAAGATAATTATCTGCAGCCATTAGTGAACAGTCAGTCAGAGTCACAGATGAAAAGTAGAACGAGATAGATGGGAATGCTGTAGCTAATTTTTACCTAGCTTTAGCTGATAGAGTATTATCCAGCATAGAGGAAAAGAAAACTGCGAAGGAAATATGGGATCACCTCACAAAATTATATGAGGCCAAATCACTCCACAACAAAAAAAAATTAAAGAGGAAACTATACACTTTATGCATGGTGGAATCCATTTTAGTGACGGAGAACTTAAATACTTTAAATACTTTATTTTCCCAACTTATTTCATTGGGACACATAATAGAAATAAGTGAACATGCGGAACTTCTACTCCAAAGTCTACCAGATTTGTATTATCAACTCGTCATTAATTTAACAAACAACACAGACACTTTAGTCTTCGATAATATTGTAGCTGCTATTCTGGAAGAAGAGAGTCAATGCAAAAGTAAGGAAGACAGGTTAGCAAATTCGCAACAAGCAGAGGCTTTGGAGATGACGAGAGGAAGATCAACAGAATGTGGCCCAAGTGGGAGTCATAATCATGGTAGATCAAAATCCAGGAGTAAGAAGAATTTCAAGTGCTACAATTGTGACAAGAAAGGCCACCTGAAGAAGGACTGTTGGAATATGAATAAGAAAGATTCTATTCCTTAAAGAAATGCGGCAAACACTCCAGATGATGGAGGTGTAATGGTCTGTGAAGTAGCGATGACTATTGGAGGTAAGAGAAGATTTGTTGATATATGGCTTCTCAATTCAGCAGCTACTTTTCACATGACCTCTTGAAGAGAATGGTTCTATCAGTATGAATCTATCTCTGAGGGATCTGTGTATAGCTGTAATGATCAAGCTCTAAAGATCATTGGTATCGGTACCTTCAAGCTAAAAATGTATGATGGGATAACTCAAAATATTAAAAAATTACGACATGTGGAGGGTCTGAAGAAGACTTTGTTGTCTGTAGGACAACTAGATGATCTTGGTTTTAGATTTGAGATTCAAAACAAGATCATGAAAGTAGTTAAAGGAGTGCTAGTATTTATAAAACCAGAGTAGATTGTTGCAAATCTATATATGCTGAAGGGAGTAACTTTGCAAGAAGAAGAGACATTCGTTACAGTGACTAATTCAGACTACAAATATGTAATGACGTGGCATAAAAAGCTTGGACATATGTCAGAACAAGGAATGAAGGTATTTGCAGAAAAGAATCTACTTCCAGGTCTCACAAAGGTATCACTACCCTTCTGTGAGCATTGCATTATGAGTAAGCAACATCGGTTGAAATTCAACACATCAAAGTTCAGAAGTAAAGAAATCCTAGAATTGATTCACTCTTATGTATGGCAAGCACCAGTTACATCCCTAGGAAGAGCAAATTTCTTTGTATCATTCATTGATGATTATCCGAGGAGACATTGGGTGTTTTCTATCAAGAAGAATGCAGATGTGTTTTCAACTTTCAAATTTTACAAAGCACGGGTGGAACTCGAATCTGGTAAGAAGATCAAGTTTTTTCGCTCAGATAATGGAGGCGAATATACTGGGAAAGAATTTGATGAATTCTGCAAGTAAAAAGGCATCAACAGGCAGTTCACGACGGCATACACTCCTCAACAAAATGAAGTAGTGGAGCGAATGAATAGAACTCTGTTGGAAAGAACCAGAGTGATGTTAAGAACTGTAAGTTTAGATAAAAAAATTCTAGGTAGAAGTAGTCAATACTAACTGTTATGTGGCGAATCGAGCTCCATCAACTACAATTGAGTTGAAGACATCGATGGAGATGTAGATTGGTAAACTAGTAGATTATTCCAACCTCCATATATTCGGAAGTCTGGCCTATGTGATGTTCAATGCCTAAGAAAATACAAAGTTGGATCTAAAATCCAGAGATATATTTTCTTAGGGTATGCTGAAAGTGTAAAGGGGTATCGTCTGTGGGATCCCACTACCCACAAGATTGTTATCGGCAAGAATGTTATCTTTATAGACAATAAGGATCAAGAGCAAGAAAAAATGTTAGCACTGTACAAGAGAATCTAGAAACTACAATAGTATAAGTTGATAGGGAATTTGATCAAAATGATTCTTTTGAAGCTGCACCAGAGCATGAGAAGCAAGAACTAGTTGAATATGATGTTCTAGATACTCAGAGACCAATTCGCATAAAAAGAGCACTCAGATTATATTATGGAGAATAATATTACATATTGTCTTTTAACTGAGGATGGAGAGCCGTCAACTCTTCAAGAAGCAATGAATAGTTCAGATGCATCTTAGTGGATGGTAGCAATGTAGGAAGAAATTGAAGTTCTGCATAAGAGTAAGACATGGGAGTTAGTATCACTACCACAAGGAAGAAAGCCTATTGGCAATAAATGGTTTTACGAGATCAAGCAAAGTGGTGACAATCAAGTAGAGGGATATCGTGCTAAATTGGTGATAAAAGGATATGCTTAAAAAGAAGGTATTGATTTTAACAAAATATTTTCTCCTGTGGTTCGGCTCACTACAGTTTGAGTAGTTCTAGCAATGTGTGTTATATTTGACTTGCATCTTGAGTAGTTAGATGTGAAAATTGCATTTCTTCATAAAGATCTTGAAGAAGAAAATTATATGCTCCAACCAGAAAGTTTTGAAGAAAAAGGGGAAGAGAATTTGGTTTGTAGGTTGATCAAATCTTTATATGATTTAAAGCAGGCGTCGAGATTTTAGTATAAGAGATTTGATTCCTTCATCATGAGCCTTGCATATAGCAGACTGAATGCAGACCCTTGTGCATAATTCAAGAGGTTTGGGAAAGATGGTTTTATAGTCTTATTATTGTATGTAGACGACATATTGCTAGCAGGGACCCCAATAATGATCATATCAAAGAATTGAAGGCACAGTTGGCTAGGAAATTTGAAATAAAAGACATAGGACTAGCAAACAAGATTCTAGAGATGCAAATTCACCGAGACAGAAATAATAGAAAGATTTGGCTTTCTCAGAAGAATTATTTGAAGAAGATCTTCCAGCGATTCAATGTTAAGTCATTTAAATTGCACTTATTTTGGACTTAATTATTGTTAAGGTGTTGACATTATTATCCAAATTTAATGAAATTGCTTTATAATTGTTTACATATAGTTTTCAACACCTTAGGGATGAAATAGGATCAAAAAGATGCAAAAGAAGGAAGAAAATCTGAAATTCCTAATTTGACAGCAATTCTGTGACTAAGCGTGGGCACGCCTAAGGATGGAATAAATCTGCAGATCATTTTTCAAAAGTCAAAATCAAGATTCTCACAATCTTTGAAGATTATATTACTATCTTTCAAGGGGATTAACTACCTAAAATTGGGGGATACAGTATCGGAAGAGAATCAAGAGAAGATAACCAAAAACAAGCATAAAAGGAGAGAGGATAGGGGATTCACGGAAGTGGTAGCTTAGGTTTAGAATAGGATTTTCGTTTATGCACTTTTCTGGTTTTCTTGTTCTTACATTTCTGCATATTTCAATTAGGATTTTCCTTTCTTCCATTAAAGAATTAGGGATGGAGACTTATTACTTTGTTATTTTCTTTGTTTTCAATTCAATTATGAGTAGCTAAATTTCTTATCTTGGTTGAGGAGATCCATGTTACATTTTATTATGGTGAGATGTTCGGATACTTTTTACGTTGTTAATAAACATTGGATATCTTCGGATCTAATCTTTATAATTGAATTCGTTGGTTTCTAGGTGCGCAACTAAAGATTAATTAGTTCAATCGCCAGATTACCGAAATATGACGTTCAATTTCAATAATCACAAGTAGCAATTAGGATTAACCTCTCTACGTTAGAGTCAGAAAATTCTAAGAAGATATTCACTTGATGGATTGCATGTCGTACATGTATTTCACTTGTTCATTATTTCTTGATTCTTAATGTTATTATTCAATTACGCCTATGATCGTATCTAGGTTATTGTTTAATAAGAATGCTAGAATA
>JANIJH010000225.1:1249798-1263819 GCA_024520975.1 Erythroxylum areolatum | reverse complement strand
AAAAAATATAGATTAATTTATATTAATTGACCTCTTTTATAAAATGGAACTATAATTGAACTTCTTATGGTTTACTTTTTTAGAAAAAAGAATTCTTCTACAAACTAAAAAAATATTGATTTTGGTTGATGAATAGATTTATTAAATTTGAGTTTAATGGTCTAAATTTTCCTTTTATAATAGGCATGAAAAACATCAAAGTTGTAACCTTTTTTTAAATAAAATAACTTGAATTTAAGAGTCAAGAAAAAAAATCATATAGTGAATTACAAATTTGTAACTTTTAATATTTTACTTTAAAGTTAAAGAATATAAATAATTAAATTAAAAGATAGGATGAAAAAAAGGTATAAATTTATTTAAATTAAATTAAACAAAATTCTAAATTATGAAAAAGCATTTAACCTAAAATTATGTATGTATATATATATATATATGTATGTATGTATGTACATTTGAATTAGTAGGCTTGGCAATTGCGCTCGGACCTGATCTGGCCCAAAACAAGCCTGAGGCTCGATGAACAATTGCAAAACGTCGTCCTTTTGAAATTTTTTTAAAAATAAAAAGTTAAGCCCGGCCAATCGGACCTGAACTTGGGCCTTGTAACCCGGGGCCTGGTTGAGCCCAGGCTAGCCTATCTATTATCATCCCTAGGTATTAGGCTTATTTTAACTCTTAATCTATATTATACAATAGGTTGAGCTAAGCCCGGCCTCACGTGGGCAGCCTTGTCCAAGCTTTAGATCAACTCAACCGGGCACACTTTTTTAAAACACAAAGTAACTTCACTTTATTGGACCAAACCCTAAGTTGGGCCAGGCTGAGCCCAAGTCTTAATCAACCCAAGCCTAGCCCTTTCAATTCGGAGCAGGGCGTGGGGTAGCGGGAGGTGAGCCCAGTCCCATTTGCGCCTTTATTGTTATATGGAAATCCATGATCTTATAAAGTCATAATTCAAGCCCAAAGCCATCTATAGGCAAAGAGTGAACTCGACGCCTAGATGACCGCGAAACCAAAACCGAAGACATTGAAGACATCCCTTGTTCCAAGATCTCTGGCCCTTTTTGTACCACATATCAACTGTTTTGATTGTTTCAGTTGCTTGGGCAATATATATACGTAGAATTGTTGAAGAATTTGATTCTATTTTTGGAATTGTTTGGTTTCTTTCGTTTATTATGCAAATACCCGGATGGCGAAACGCGTTGATGCTCAAGAAAACGTTGTTTACACCGACTTTGTCTCAGTCAACAACATCGACGACGAAGACCCAGTTTGCTTCGATTCATTCTACACCTCTTAATTGCCAGAAATGGAAAAGCAAGTGGAGTGCAGTAAGCGTTTTTGTCTTTTAATTATCTTGTTTCGTTCAAAGTTCTTATCTTTTTTTGGAAAACAAAATGCTTCTATTGTGCGCGTATGGGATGGTTTTGTTGTGCTTGAAGTATTATTCTTTATTCTTTAGGTGGTTTTTGTTCTTGTATTGTTCAATGCTAAAAGAAAAAGGAATAGAAAGGGCGGAAAACTCTTCTTGTAGCAACTGCTTCGTTTACTCCTTGGAGATATGTTTGTGTGTGCATGAATGGCAAAATATTTGGTTAATGGAAGATGTGTAACCACAGACAAAATAACAGTTTTAGGATGGTAAAATCTTGTTAGCTTCTTGCAAGGCTTGAAAATTTCTGATTGACATTTGTAATATTGAGTTGGATGTTTTCATCTCCCGTCGCCGTTTCCTTATACAATTTGGGGATCAAGACATGTCACTTCGGCAAGAGGCGACGATGGCTAGCGTTTCTCTCGGTTATTGATTATGTTGATGGATTATGGGTTAGGGCGGCTCTCGTGTACACTACCGACCAATTGGATCGATCTCATCGCACTGAATATGTTGCTAATTGGCTACTGTGTGCTCGCTCTTGAAGGTTTTCGCAATATGCACTCGAAGTATAGCAATTGCAGGTTCCTTTATTATCAAAAGAGAAAAAGAGAGAATTATCTGATTCTGAATCTGTTTTTTTTTTGCTTCACAAAGTTATAGCATTTTCAAACTTAGCTTATTCTGTGGATGTTATACTAGGTTTTCTTTTATTTTTGGATGTCAATCCCCTTAATTTGATGTTCTGAAAGAGAAATGTTCAATTTCAGATATGCATTTTCTTTGTCTATTTGTTACTTGAGTTTGTATTTGTCTTGCGTACCTTCTTTTTTGGTACATTGAATCCTGGTATAATTACCACTGCTTGAATCCTGATAGATGTTTAATACACCTACCTCCCTGTCCACCAAGCTAACCGTCACGATTTTTCTTTTCTTCTTTAGTAAATCAAATGTAGTTTATAGTAATTACTGTTAGTTAATTGGCCTCTAAATGAACAAACTGTAATCCTCAAAGTCAGTTTCAGGTCTCTTAACAAGCATAGATGCTGATGTACTTTTTTGCTATTACTGTTGCAGTATGTGGAAGGACATCAGCGGCCATCTAAGGTAAAAGTTTCATGTCAAGTCCTGGAATTGATGTATGCAGGTTATTGTATGATTCGTTAGAAAATTACATTGTGGGAAATGCCTCTTTCATGCCTTAGATCTTCTTGAGTTATTTCCTTTCTGTCTAAGCCACAGCATATTTAAACCTCTTCACTTGCTTATATTCGCTTTTACTCTTTTTTTTTGTTTGTCTTTCTCTTGAATTTATTTAATGCCTTCCCCAAACTAAGTTTCTTTGAGACATCATTGAAATTTTTTATTTTGAAACTGTTTCCTTTATCCAGACACACATGCGATATGCTGTACGACAAAAACGTGCTGATGCAAAGAGAGCTCTGAAGAACCTTGTCTTCGATGGTGGATACTCGAGAATTTCATTTCAGGTAGATAACTGTAAGTTTTAATTGAAACACTCATCAAAAGATTGCTAGGATCAGAAAAAGATCACTTGGTTTCGCCCATGGTTTGATTTTTTTTTTATTTCATCCATCAAAAGCAGAATAATATAACCAAATAGATCTAAAATCACTTGATTCTTTTGTTTGTGATTGTAACCATGTAGGTTGCTCCTAGATATAATCAGAATGGAGGTTGCTCCTAGATATACTTGATTTCATCACATACTTGTACCATTATAGACTATACAAGTTAATTTTTCTCAACTGAATTAGAAAAGGAAAAGATGTAAAATCTGTTTACCTTATGTTCTATAGATTTGGTCAACATGCTGGATGAAGAACGTGATTGTTTACCATGCTCCTACTATAAGCAAATTGTAGAGGTGTGCTATTGATGTCTCTTTCCATTATTTTCATAATATTTTGGATTGAATTTTTAACACCAGTTATGTAAAACGTGAATGCTAAAGGGTCGAGCTGTTTAGCTAATTCTGACTAAAACAAACAGTCTTGTTAGAAGTATGATCAGTAAATAGAACGTTTCAGTTTGAAAGATTCAAATGGTCGCACCTCATATACTTCAAGGGTTGCCAAAAAAACTCTCAAGGATGTCATGAAGTGTGCTTTGCCACATGCACCATTATTCAGCTACTTAGGAACTTTTCATGTCTGTAACTTCCATATCACTTTGTTAGTTATATGTGCATTACTTTGCATTTTTACTCAGGATGAAGACCAAAAATGGACATTTGACAAGGAATCCCCATTTACTGGTGACACAAAGAGGAGAGCACAGGGTTCTGCCCAAGGTTCTAGGAAATCTCAACCCAAGAAAAAGAAATGTGAGCATTTGTTCTCTTCCTTTACTCAAATAATTTTTTCTTGTCTGTACAGCCATCTGCCTGATTTCATGGTATCTACAGTTTCAATTTCCATTCATGGTTTTTGTATTTGAAATACTTCTGTAGTATGCTGCTGTGTCACCATTTTTTCTGGACATGTCCAAGTGTGGTCCACAGTTTGTTGTACGAATTGCTCTTTTACCTGTATGATACCACCGCAAAAGTTGCAATTTTTGTCGATTTACTTGCCTAGTTGTGAACTTTGTTTGATTCCGATGGCTGCCATAGATCTCATACCTTGTTGTCATTTTGAAGTTACAGTTTTTCCAAGAATCTTGGTTTAATGGATGCCGAATATGAGACATCTATGAGTTGTACTTATTGAATGTGGATAGGAGATTGTATAAGTAGAGTTTAGAGGTGGAACTTGATTGTCTATAACATATCCAATTTCCTGGTACCATTTTCTGATTCAAAACCATATTTTGTATGGTAAGAATATGGCCCCTCGGACATCCTGTTACTTTGGTTTAGATTATCCGAAAGAGATCTTCTTATATCAGAAAAAAATACTATGTGAAATCTTCGGTTTTTTCCTCTTTCACTATCCCTATCCCATAGGTACAGTGTTTGAATCAATAGAGCACCCCAGTATTTGTTCTATGAGAAGCTTAGGTTCCCTTCTTGTGAACAAACTGAATAGGTTCCATTTTCATATTTTCAGACAAGTCTAGAAGAGAGAATTTCTCTGAGGACTTTGGTGAACCTGAGAAAGTATTTCAAGCAACATTTGGGAACAGATGGTATTCATGGTCATTTAATGGCTCTGGCTTTCAAGAAACAACAGCTGGGTTTGAGTGGAGAGAGCAGGCAAGTTGGAGAAACCATAGAAGTACAGAATGGGACACTTCAAGTGAAACTGAATCAGATAATGAGTCATGTTCTGTAGGATCAACTTCTGAGAGAACAATCCTTGGTTTGCCTCTGAATGGTCCGTTGACACTTGACGATGTGAAGAAGGCGTAAGTTTGTGTTTCAAATGCTTTTTTTTTTCTCTTAAATCATTTACATAATCATTTCCTCTTTAATCTAACAGTTTCCGGATTACGGCTCTGAAATGGCATCCTGATAAGCATCAGGGACCTTCACAGGTTAGTTGATCGAAAGCATTTTCTTCATTTGGAGAAGATTTGGTGCTGCATCTTCTTTCCAGTATATCTTTGATGGTTTTATAATTTCTTCCTAAAGCAATTGCATGATATGTGTGTGTACATCTAAAGGCAATGGCTGAAGAGAAATTTAAAGTCTGTGTCAACGCATATAAATCGTTATGTGCTGCGCTCTCCTGAATTAAATGTCGCAAAGGCATTTGATCTCATCTCCTAACAAAGGATTTATCTTTGATTCCTGAAAAGAGGGTGCTGTTGTGAGCAACACTGAAGATCCAGTTCCAGATGACGTAATTCGTGGATAGTGGGTACCTCTTATCCGGGAAGTAGTTATTGTTCCTTTCTTTATTTATTGTATGCTGGAACAGAAGGAAGGGAGGGAGAATTTTCATCTTACTTTATTGTACAAGAGATCTTTGGGTTCTCTCTAAGACGAGCCCATCTCTTATAGTGATCGAAATGGGTCGTCAAGGAAGGAAATCCTCTAGGCACATTCAATCCTGGACCAACTTCAGAAAGTCTGATGATTTATGAGATGTTAGAGAACAGGGCAATCGCCTAATCACCTATCAGTGTCACACATCAGTCTTTTTGTCCTGAAACTTGCACACGTTTTGAGTATAAAGATTCATCTTCCATTGACAAACATAATTTACCGGTAAGATAATAGAACCGTTCCTGCATTTCTTGTCTCTTTATAACCAACCAGTTTTCAAACTAGAAGAGATTAGACTTTTTACCTTCTTTCAATGCAAACTCTGAAAAGAAAAAAGGTCCCTGAATTATTATAAAAAGATGGTCTTCAAAAGTAAATATCACATCATGAGTTTAGACAAATGAACCGGACACTGTTCATATTTTTCCATTTTGGCATTTTTCAGGGCATTGAGTGAATAACATCACAAACTTAAGATTGCTCAACTTGAATCACCCTTTGTTCATAATACATTAAAACCCAAGAAAGAATTCTTTTTTTCTCCTCTGAAACTATATATTCTGAAATAATAATAAGATCATAAGAACTCCTTCAGAAGAATTCAGAATTTTTACATCAAATCTAATCAAATTGTATCAAAAAAAAAAAACTCATCACCAACTAATCTACGATCTGAAAGCCATTAAGAATGAAGCTAAGTGATAACCAGTAAAGACACGCTAGAAACAGAGCAGCACAACAGAAGTAGACACCATGAGTCCATAGATCAAGATCAAAAACCCAAAATGCAATGCCCAGTTCCTCTTGAACTTACCGAAGTAACTCTCGGGTGGCTCTTGATAATGAATCTCAAGCTCACCCTCATCACCAACCACATCTCCATACTCACTACTAGTACTAGCCATTCTGATCTTCAACCCTCTTAGCCTCTCAGTGGCCAGCCCAAGAGTAAGCTTGTGGCACCTTCTCTGGTACTTAAACCCATTGATGCACCTAAGGGTTTGAGCCACAGAGACGTAGAAAATGAGGTGAACCAGAGACAGGAACGTTAGGGGAGCCCAGCAATGGCGGCACTGAAGACGACTAGGCTGTGCTTGAGCCATGAAGATGAGAGAAAGAACGATGAAGAACAACAAGATGAGCTTGTGAAGCTCCTTCTTTTGAAGATCTATTGCTCTTTTCTTTTCGAGGGTCTTCTCGAAATGAAGTTGGATTATTGTGTTTAGAGCTTGAAGTGCTGTTTCTTTAGGTATTGCTTGTTGTTGGTGGTGGTAGGTCGGGGGTTGAGTTTCATAGTCGGCCATTACTAAGCCACCAAGACACAGACTTTATTAGTCCGAAGAGAGAAAGTGACAGTCCTTAATATGCAGGGAATGAGGTGGTGAGCGTGAGAGAAGAATTGTGTGCGGATCTATATGTAGGGATCAATGACATTCATCAACGGTTCCAAGGCTTGGGGAACTTGTTAAAGCCCAAGACGAGGTAAAGGTAGTCCAGTAAGCCCCAGGCCCCCAAGACCCCGGAAGAGAACTTAGGTAAGCATACTCTATATAGACCTTAAATTAAATTCGTAACTTCCTGTTTTTTTTTTTTTAACTTTACACTTGAGACTAATTTAACTCGACTCATATTCAATCCAGACTCAAAACCTGATATCATGTTCAAACTTAAATTCACTAATCCGAGTTCAATTGAAATTAAGGAATTAGGTCAAATTTCAACCAATTTATCATCAAATTTACATGAATAATTAAACAAAGTAGATAATTTAATTAATTAAAGAACAGGACTTGCATCATCAGGGAAATTTCAGCTGAGTGAATGATCCCATTTCAGGGCTTCTCGTCAGGTGATATATATGCAATCAATCAAATGGGAATGCAAAAACTAGAGAAGTTAAGTGCTCAAGTCTTACTCCAAGCTTTCGACAGTTATATTCTGCAGAATTTATTGTTGTATGAGCATACCAGCACATGAGCAATCACAATGATTACATGGATGTTTTAGTGTCAAAAGTGCTTTTTCTTTTCTTTTCTTTTTCCCTCTAATCATACGATCCTATTGCTTGCTCATGTGGGATATTATAATCACCACTTTATGGAAAAGTAAAGCACCTTCTTTGCAATACCACTAGTCATAACAACTTTTCTCTTATAATATGTTAATTCTCCTCACCTGCCCCATGAACCAGAATCAGTAAAACTTCAGAACCTTTATAAGAAAGAAGCAAAATGATGGTAGATTACATTTATTGACTGTTTGATACAGTATAACCAAACATTTTCACTTTGGACTTCAACTATAATTCGTTTCTTGTATTATAGTATTACACGTCGATTCGCTTTCTTCTAACCTTTGACTCTTCTACGTGTGTGATGCTTCCCATCAGATGCCTGAAAATGCCATCAAAACTCGCACATGTCAACGGAGCCAAGAAGCAGCCTTCTAAATGACCAATGGCTCAAGCATCAAAGGCACGCCAAGTTTATGTCTCATATAGAACTGGCCTGTGTTCAATCACTCCATAATGGCTCACACTGTTTAATCTCCATGATGGAGATTGAAGAAGGACCATTGGCTACAATTTGATAGCCATCTCCATCTTCTTTCTACGCATCATCTTTGTGATTCTGATCAACATTTTCACTTTCCACATCTTCTATTATTGCTGACTCAACCCGTTCTCGCTCATCTTGGCCACCCATCATATGCATTAGAAGCTCTTCTGGTTTGAACTGATAACTGGAATTAGCTGAATTACCGAACTTCTTAGTGTTCTCTTTATATAGAGCCTCAAGCTGGTGAAAATAAGGACAGGTTTTTGCATCCTCTGGCCTTCTCTTATTGCTGTCTTTCACCCTCTTGAAGTATTTGTTCATATTCTCCCATTTCTCCTTGCACCTCTTTGCACTTCTGTCATAACCATGTTGTTTCATTGCAGCTGATACCTCCTCCCATAGAGGTCCCTTGAGCCCATTGTCATGATACTGCACATCAAGATTACACCTCAATCTGATCAAAGTTTCAATTTCTTCTTTAGGCCATCTTGATGGGCTCATATGAACAAAATTATCATTTTTGTCATCTTTTTGCATCTCCATAACCGGGACTGTTAGGTTCTCAGGCAGTGGCACTGCTTTTACTTGATTGTTAGACAATTGTGTTGTGTTAGCTTGCTCTGAAAAATTCTGCAAGAATGACAAAACAGCTGCATCTTTTGCAGCAGCAATTGATCTTTCTTGGGCCAAAAGTTCACGTTCCCTCTTAATCCTATCCAACTCTTGCCTTTTCCATGCTTCCTCTCTCACCATCCTGTCCTGCTCACATCTCTCTATTGCCTCTAGAAACCTTCTCTGCAAACTTTCTTGTTTCTCAATTACTTGCTTCATCAAGCTTCCAAAAAACTCCGTAAGCTTTCTCTTCTTCCTTTCTGTTCTTTCGGATTCTTTACTCGAGGTAGATGCAGTTGAAGTGGACGCGTTGTCTACGAAATTCATACTTGTGCTTTGAACAGGATATGGAATAGCATTTGGAAAAACATTAAGTGGGGTCGCTGCAGTGGGAATCGCAGATTGAGCTATGGCACCTGGGGTTGCAGTTGATGTTAACCCATGGTTGCTGTCTAAAGCTTCTAATTGTTCGAAAAATGGATAGGTCTTGCCTTGCAGCTTGCCGGACCTGCCTTCTTTAGTTCTTCTATGGTACTTGTGCATATTCTCAAACTTCTCTTTGCATTTCTTCGCACTTCGATTATAACCAAGCTCGCTCAATTTCCTGACAGCAACAGTTTAAATGCAAAAAACAATTCCACATTGAATTAACCAATAAAACGATATCTGACATAATCAAAGCCCCCAGAAAAGTCAAAACGAAGCGCGGGACAGCTACGAAACCACGTTTGTAAGTCCCATGTGTGACTAAGCAACCAAAGTTGATGGAAATCCTACCTAAAGTGAACACCTTCTGATACAAAACCACTAATTCATTCCTTTTACTCAAATGGGCAACCGATATCTTCTCCAAAAATGGATTACAAATGTGGGAATTCCAAGAGGAAAGAGCTTATCTCCAACATTTCTTAAGAGAAACACACTGATAACTAATAAAGACCACAACTTCCCTTCATTTCCACTAAATTTTCTCGAGAAAACTAATGAACAACAAACCAAACTGACCTGGAAACATCTTCCCACAAAGGAGCTTTGGGACTTGAGTCTCTAAATGCAGCGTCCATATCAGACCTTATCTTCAACAGAGCTACGGTCTCTTGTCTTGGCCATCGGTTTCCGATAGAGTAACGGTCACCCTCTTCAGCTTTCAGCAGGCTCTCATCTTCTCCGCCGTCCTCTTCACTCTCCACGTTGCCGGTGGCGGCAACTGGGTTCTCCGGCAAAGTTGAATTTTCCATGTCTAGAGGAGGAAAATTACCGCTTTTGAAAATTTTAGGACCAAACAAAAAATGAATTTTGGGTTAAATTTGATTGGCTAATGTGCCAATATTTTCTCTTTTTCCCTGTTTTATCACAAGAAGATGTATTTTCAACCTTCTTTCTCACTTGCAGGTGGAGAGTACCCCAATCATTTAGTTTAGTTAATATAGAGAGGTGAATTGAAATTAGGGTTTTTCTTTTTGAATGTGATAAAGTTGGTGTCTTTTGATTTTTGTTTTCAAGATTTTTGACTGGATGATGGTCAAAATTTGGGGGATTTTGGTCCGCTTAGCCTCACTTTTTGCCTCACATAAAGTCTCCATTTCACATTTATCATATTTTATTTTGGCTCCATTGCCTAATATTAAATTCTTTAAGAATACATTTGAAGAGCTTTGATGTCTTTTGATCATTGCAATAACCTTTTAAAAGAAGAAATCTCCATTCAAAGGAGATTTTATAAAGAGTGACTAAATTAAGGAGTTAGAAAATTTATTGAGAAACATTATATTAACTTAAAAATAATTAATAATTTAAGATATTAAGCTATTAATGTAAAAGTTGCAATGCAAAGAAAAATTATATTAAAAATAAATTAACAAATGAGTATATTTTGCAATACTTTAATTCAATTTTTAAAATAATAAATGACTATTAATTTAAAATTGTAAATGCGTCACATATTCACGATTAATTCCTTAAATTTTTCATTATCAAATTTTGTAATGTTCAAAATTTTGAGGGATGTGTTTATAATAAAATAAAGTCAAAGTCATCTTAACCAATGTAAAAGATTCTTTAAAAAAGGTCATAATGTATACAACATTACTACTTAAATAATCTTATTTACCCTTTATTGTATATGCATTTTGCAAAAAATTTTAAAATAAGAAAAAGGTAATCTTATTCAAAATTTAGAGATTATCTATTTGAAAAAGAAAGGAGCTTTTTGTTGGAGATGAAGCTTACACGTCAAGGATAGAAGATAACTTTGGTTAATGGGTAGATAAGTTTCACGTCACAATATATTTAAAACATTATCTAAAGTGATTTGCCTTCTTCTTTTAATATTGTAATATCATATCATTAAAAAGTATATTTTATCAAATAAATAAATAATACTATTTTATTTAAATTATTAATAAAATAAAAATATAAAAATTATTTAGAAACTATTAAATTACTCATAATTTATTTAAATAATAGATTATAACATTTTAATTTAATAGTTAATTTTTTTAAAATTTTATAAATTAAGTAGAAACATTATTTTTACTAACTTAATGTTTTATTTTTAAAACGGAGAAACTCGTAACTGCTATTCTTTAAATACGTATTGGATAAATTTTCATATTGATACAATAGTGTGTAAATTACGTCAATTGTGTAGGCAGCACTAGACAATTACAGTTAATAGTAAGGTGATAAGGTAATCTTTAACACAGTTTACCCCATAAAGAGTGTAGAAATTGTCTACGTAATCTTTTTCACGTGTTATTAGTTTATTACCTAACAAGCCAAAGTATGAACGTAGAAGTCTGGCTTTTTGAACCATAGATTGAAGCCGCTTGATTTAGAAATCAAATACAAACTTATTACAAAACCCAGAAAAATTAATCCAGGCTTGGCTCTCGGTAAAAGTAGGAATTCATAAAAGTCAATAGTAACAAATTGTATGTATGTTAATGGGGCAGATTGAGCCGGGTTTGCCAGACCCTTGGCTCGACTTGTGACTTGATGGGCCACGATCAAGGTAGGTCAGTCCGACCTATCTGGTTATATTTTACTCTTATATCATCAAGCATATTGATAATAAACTCTTATGTACTCGAACAAACACTCAAAATGAAGCTCATCAATTTCACCCTATAGCACAATTCATTATGATCTAGCTCATCATCAATGCAATCAATGTCTATAGGAATATATTCAAGATAGACTTTTGTATGTTGTCTTTGACCTAAGTAAGTCCCGTTGTAATCCGAGCGAAGTATCCTTGTACTTCACTAATTCCAAGTTTCCGTCTCATTAACATTTTCAACAAGTCATGTTCATGTATGAAATTAAAGTCTTTCAAACTATCAAAACTAAATTCCCATAATTTATGGCCAACCTTGATTACATGTGAGTGGTTAGACTTAACCTTTATTTCGAATCAGATTTAGACTTAAATTGTTTATAAAAATATAAAATTTCATATAAAATAATATAATTTAAAAAAATATATATTTAATCGAGCTCGAATTGCTGCCTTGAATTCAATTAAAATTTGAGTTAAGTTCAGGTTCAAATATAATATTTCAAGTTAGGTTACGTTCGAACCCGAAATCAATGAGATCATTTCAATTTGATTAGATTTCAAATAGTTCAAACTTTTTTTTTTCAGGCTTCAAATTAGGCTTGAACTTAAACTATCCAACTTATAACTTGAAAGTTTAATATAAAATAACTCTATTTTAAGTAAATTAATGTTGTTTTAAAATTTAATATACATACATACACACGTACCCAGAATCTCGTACCCAATTAAACTTGAAATTGAGCTTAAGCCAAGACCTAGAATTTCAAGCTAAGCTCAGACTTAATTAGGCTTAAACTGGTCCTTACTGTCACCTTTAGTTGCAAGTCTATCATCCTAAAGAAGCAAAGAAAAATATACAACACAATAGTATAATCTGATTTAAAATCAATAAATTAAAAATTAGTTTTATTAGTTTTTAATTAAATTTAACGTTAGTTCAAATTCTTTTTCTAAAAAATATCATTTTAATTTAAATTTATAAATCAAAATGAACTTATTTTAAAAAATAAGCTAAAATTTGTAAATTTAATCATGCTACACAGTTCAAATCTATGAATCTCAAATCAAGCTAAGAATGCATTATAAAAAAATTGGCCAATTTTATAATTCAATTTATTAATATAAGTTGAATTTAATTTATTTTTAATATATTAAATATTTTATGAATCATTATATCTTTTACTTTATTTTAATGTAAAATTGGATCGATTGTATAAATATATAAGAATAAGATAGGTTTATTTCAACGTAAAGTTGTAACATCCCACTACCATAAAGTATATACCCAAACAACCAGAGGACATTCAAGTACATATCTTCTGACAATGGTATGTTAGAGCAAACAGAATCTCTTAAATAATATACAATACTTAAAACCTCAACATTTCATTTCATTTATTGACAAAAGTTTACATTGTAGTCATTGAAACAAATATTTACACTCCCTTATACAAAAGTTCTATATGCCAAAAAAACTACAAAATACAATCTATAACTCATCTAATATTAGCTGATAGACCTTTGAATCATATCTTAATCCAAAATGTTCCTCTAGAAAATCTTAAGAACTAGGTCTTCTGTCTCGTACCTCACGCTATAATTTTTGATGAGTTTTGCGAACTTAAAGAATGAATCATCATCGATGATCTCACTCAAATCAAATACACAAATATCACATAACCAACCATTTTCACAAACATTCTTTCAAAATATGTATGACCCAATCAATCACATTTCATCACATTTCAGAAAAGATTTTATAATCACATCTCATAATCATAAATATACAAATGCAAATGCATATGAGACTCCAGATTCATTATTATTTGTTGTGACCGAGCGCCTTTCAAATATAGATACAGATACTGGCTCATTGGGCTTAGTTAGATACATAAATCATCTAGCAAAGCTTTACGTGCAGAATCCTGAGCTTAAAGTTCTTTCAGACTAGTCATTCTGATTACAACGTCTTTATCTGAACATGCATTTTATAAAATGTATCAAATAACAGAATATGTCACGTATAGCATTCACTTATAATGCACAGACAAAATATCACATTCATCGGACCTAAGTCCAACGTTTAACTTTCATTGAGCATACAGATATCATTCAGAATTTAGATGCAAATAGAACACTTCCAATATATTCCCGAATATCAAACTCCTAGGACCATTAAAGTCTGGAATTCACAAACAAATCATAAACAATTCAATAACTGAAAGTTAAACAGAATAGATCAATCATAGGAATATCATCTAGGTTGACTTACAATATATTCCAATTTATGCTATTGCCTGGATGGTTCGATAATGTCCGAATGGTGTTTGACTTGAGCATCTAAAATCATACAAGTCACATATAATTCACATTACAAAGTCAACCATTCAAATACTTGTTCATTTGTGCACATATGTACATATGTCATGTTCAATGCATGTTTAATGACTATTCC
>JANIJH010000225.1:1238821-1249698 GCA_024520975.1 Erythroxylum areolatum | reverse complement strand
GTCAACCATTCAAATACTTGTTCATTTGTGCACATATGTACATATGTCATGTTCAATGCATGTTTAATGACTATTCCAGGTATGTTTCCTCTATTCACATCTCATTATCATTCATATTTCAAAACTCATATAATTCATGCTTTAAAACTCTTATATGTCTAATTTGAACTTAAGTTTACACCTTAATAATACAAATTTATTCTAAGTTCATCACTCAATCATGTACTAAGGTTTATAGCTCAACACACTTGATTATTATAACATTATCAATAAATCATTACTAATCCTATAATGAAATTTTGTGAAGAGGAAGGGCAATGAGTAAGGAGCTTGTGGTTCAAATTTTAAGTCAATCGAAGGTTCGGAGAAGAAATTATGGTCAAAAGAGTGAACCTTCATTGTCAAGAACGATCGTGCACTACCAATTGATCCTCCTCTGTCACAATCATGCTTGTGCATGATCGTGCAACCCCTTAATGACCCATTTATGTCACGATCATGCACAATTCAAGCTTCATTCCAACTCTTCTCAAAATAGACATTTGGGTTAATTTTTCATGGCCATTTTGATAAGAAAAATGAAAGATTTAGGCAAAACATTCCTCTAAACAATTGTTTCTTTATTTCTTAAGTTTCTAACGATACCAATTTCATGCAATTTGGATTAGTATTCTTATACCTACAATACTATAGATTGTTCCTAAACTGCGACAGAATCTAAAAACTCAATTTCAAGCCAAAATTTGAAACTCATAAAGACATAATTAAAATTTGATTTCTTCACGAAAAATATATCCATATGTTTCTAGTTTAATATCAACTTAAAATCATCCCATTTGGATATTTACAGATTAAGTTATGGCCAAAATACTGATGCATATTCAAAGAAAACACTACAGCTAACATATTTCAGCAATTCTTCTTCACCAATCTCACATGCATTTCAGTCTAATTCAAACATTATTCTTATATCATTTGACATACTATAAAATTCAGGTTGTTACTTACTTATTAGGCTTCCAATTTAGGTCAAAACTCCATATTATATTAGTCCTCCCAAGTAAGAAAAAATCAACGCAAACTTATAATCGCATTCAGCTAGTTTTCTGGCAATTTGATGAAGAATATACGTATGGGTTTCATGCAACAAATTGGATAGGGTTCAAACAAATTTTAGAAAAAAGCTGGAGCAATTTTGGCGAAGGAAACAAGAAAGGAAGTAGAAACTCAGCTGCAGAAACTTGCTACCTCACATGCTAGGTGTCACTAACTTACAAAGACATATGTCTTAAAGCATGTATTACATTCGTCTCATCAAGATGCTGCCATATGTCATCAATTAATTAGTCCATATGTCTCATTATAAATAGTTTACATGTCACACAATAATTGTCTATTTGTCACATACTAATTGATCCAATTGTCATTTAATTACTAATCCATTTGTCACCAAATGTCACTTAATTATAGGCTAAATGATCCAAATTTTTCAAGTATCAATTTATTCTACCACTTGGAATTTGACTTAGTTCAAATGTACATTTAATCCATCAATTTCTCAATCCATAATATTTAATCCCAAATTACTAATTGAAATCCGAACATGTCAAAATTTAAGATATACCAAATCACAATTCATATCATGATCACTTAATATTTTTATAGCTCGGAATAAGTCAATTAAGTGGATATGCTATCTTTGTAATGTGTTCTAATATCAATTCATGTATAAATACTATGTTATGCATGTATATGCAATATTTAATATAGGGTTAAACCTTAAGCATGTTCGGACAAATAGGATGTTACAAAAGTTGGGTCTATAACACAATGTATAAACATAAAACTAACCAACAAACTCAATCCAGAAGCAGAGAACACCCCCAACTTCCATGACATGACCTTCTCCATCTTCCCCTCAGAAACAACCATCAGACAAGTGCAATTACACTAGCCATACATAAAAATCATTATTTATAGGAACCGTCTTCTCGGTCTGTTCCTCCAGAATCACTAACATGGCAGCTTCTCATTTGTCTATCTCAACCATTCCTCTGTGGACCAAGAGCACGAGATATGGCGGATTGTTTAGATCCACTTTCACCACCAAATTCTCGGAGCAGATCTCTGGTTTAGCTGGCAATATCAAGGTGGCTGAAGAAAGCGGGCAAGTGGCACAGATCAAATCGGAGTTTTACAAGGTTGTTGAAGGTACGAGTTCTGCAGGTTTTTTGGCCATTTTCATGCTTGGTGGACTTGAAAGATGGATACTGAAACCTTTTATTAGCATTGTAATATCATAAACAAAAAAAAGGAATTGATAGAGGGATCTTCGGAGTTCCGTCTTCAATAAAATCTGATATTCAACGTCTGGTAGAGCTTTTAGAGTCTCAGAATCCAACCCCAGATCCTACTTTAAACATGGATAAGGTGAGTTCATTGCTTTGCATGAGATTCCAGATTTTGAAGTGGCTCGAAATAAGCTAGTTACAGTCTGTTTTTTTGTAACTTTTGAAAGGTTGGTGGCTCCTGGAAACTTGTTTACAGTACTATTACTATCTTGGGTTCGAAGAGAACAAGGCTTGGTTTGAGAGACTTCATTAACTTGGGTGACCTTTTGCAGTACATCGATGTTGCTAAGGTACGAGGTTTCCTTTTTACGGTTCATTGTTTGACATGATCTGCAGAACATGAAATGTTCATATATCTTTCACTAAGATTTGATCATTCCGTGATGTGAATGAAGGGAAAGGCAGTTAACGTGATTAAGTTCAGAATTAAAGGATTGAATCTGAATGGACGCCTAACAATTGAAGCTTCCTTCAGGATTGGATCGAATTCAGTAAATTCTTTAAAACTCCATGAACAACCATGACTAACCTTGAATGGTGTAGTTTTGTTGATCTATCTCTGTTGGGTTCGGATTCTGCAGAGAGTCGATATAAGTTGTAACAGTTCAACCATCATTCCTGAGCAGGTATGCCTAGAAACTGAAGCATCTTTTGGTTGAAATCTTTATATTTAATGATCATAACGACGTATATATGAATGTTGTTGGAGACAAACCATAACAGATGAAGAACATGTTTAAGAGAAACTACGATCTTCTGGTCAGCATCTTCAATCCCGAAGGTTGGATGGAGATATCGTATCCTTTTCTTTAATTTTTCACTTCCCACTCTTTCATGATCGTAACCAACCGAAGGGTTTTGATCCTTTAACTTGATGATTCTAGATATGTAGATGATGACATGAGAATAGGAAGAGATTGTTACGGCAATATCTTCATACTAGAGAAATCAAAAGAACCTCAACCTTGAGGGGTACTCTTCTTGTGTTGTTAACTTAATCATACTTTTAGCCTTTTAGTAAATTTAATTAGTGGAATCTTACAAGTATTACGTTACGATCCAATTGTCCCATGTCGGTAATAAAAGAAATTGATGTCGGATTTATAGGCTTATAAAATTTTCCACCCTTCAAGTTGACTTTTAGGTTTGGTTTTCTATTAAAATCTATAATAATTAATATCAGAGCTAATACCACTGTTTCAAGTCCTTGTGTCACGCTTATGGGTGGTGACGTTGGCATTATAGTGTTCGTCTCGGGCTAGAAAAAGTCTAACGCACGGTCAGCCTAGGATACGTGGGTAGTAATGTTAGTATAGCAGTGTTGGCTTTGGGTTAAAAAGGGTCTAATGCATGGTCAACCTGCCAATACTGAGCTGCAAAATACGATGGGATGTTACGATTTAATTGTTCCACATTGATAATAAAAGAAAATGATATAGAGTTTATAAACTTAAAAACTCTCTCATTCATTAGGCTAATTTTTGGGGTTAATTATCTCGTAAAATCTGTAACATATTAATGATCGTCAACAAATACGACACATCAGTTAAACGATAAGTACTAACAAGTCTCGATATCAATATGAAGTACGAGTACAGACGAAAGGAGTGATTATTTTAATTAAAAGCGAATATCTTTCAAAAGTCGGTACTTTTACCTCCACTTGGCTCTGTGACCCCTAAACCACTAAACCCTCTGAAAGAGTGATACAAGGAGAGAGCTTCTGTGGGTGAGAGTGAGATTTGTGTAAGTGGGTGAAGAAGAAGAAAAAGAAGAGAAGAGAATGGAGATTGCAATTGGAAATGGATTTAAACTCCAAGTTACTGGGAAAACAGTAAATTTTCCAACTTTACAAATAAAAGGTCAAGCAAAGTCGAAGAGGGTTTTCACTGTTCGGTGTTCCGCCCCTTTCTCCACTGATGGCGCCGCCGCCGCCGCCGCCTCCACCACCAGTAATTATGGCTAGCTTTTGGATTATGTTTTCTTCTGCTATTTCTGTTTCTTTTTCGATTTTGATGCTATTTTTCGTTGATGGGATTTTGCCTGTTTCTTAGAACTCTGTATAGTTTGACTCAACTTGGACTCATTAGTTCAACAAACAAACAGAAAAATGCCAGGGAAATTCTATTATTTGTATAAATTATTTTCCTTTTTTAATCTCTTCTTGACAAAAGCAGAGTATACATTATCAATAAGAATAGGGTTTTGTTGTTTGTTTGCTTGATATATAGTTCATGGCTCTTTTCCTGGATGTTGGGACGATTGTGAGAAAAATTTTCCGTTTTCGGTACCCAATTACTCTCTTTAATTTTTCGGAAAAGCTTTTCAAGGAAGTCTTTTTGATGGGAAAACTTCTAATTTCTAAATGTGAAAAGAAGAATGGAGCTCCTTTTGCTGCTCAGAAATGAATTAAATTAGGATCTAACACACATTCTATAATTGTATTCATACTTGTAAAACGTTATCTGGAAGAGAAATTACTTGTCTTTTCTTTTGTTGAAAAGGAATTATTTATTTCATATAGAACATATTTGGATTATGGATAGATTGATGGAATTTGGAATTGAGCTTTAGGTGTGGCAGAAAGGCCTTGGAAAACTTCAGATGCTAGGCTTGTACTTCAAGATGGTTCAGTCTGGAGAGCCAAGTCATTTGGTGCTAGAGGTACCCAAGTTGGAGAGGTTGTATTCAACACATCTTTAACAGGGTAAGATGACATTGCATCAGCATATTTGGTTCTTCACTTTTTGTTTGTGCATTCATATATTCAGTAACATTACATGGGCTCTCATTTATTGGTGCTGTTTGTTTCATGTTACACGGTTATCACAAAGAACCTTGATCGCTGTAAAATGTGGTTAACAGACTTCTTTTTTGCGGTCATAAAGTGGTTTCGACCGATAACAAATCGAGTTGTCTATTTTTGAGATTGAAGTAACTTTGTGAACATGTGTTACCTATTATACTCTGCTGTGTTGTTATCATGATTTCCCATGAACAGTAACCTTTGGACTCATACCAGTCCCAACTCCTTGTGTTCTTTTGGAACATCTTACCTATTGAATTGATAGGATCTCATTTTTGACTCTCAATCATGGGCACTGTAGGTATCAAGAAATTCTTACAGATCCTAGTTATGCGGGCCAGTTTGTCCTAATGACTAACCCACATATTGGCAATACTGGTGTGAATTTTGGTAGGTGCATTGTTATTTAAACATTTATAAGAGATTCCATCGTTCCAAAAATTGATTTGTTTTTCTTTGTTGTTAGATGATGAAGAATCAAGGCAATGCTTCCTTGCTGGTCTGGTGATCAGGAGCTTAAGTATTAGGTGGTCTTTGATTCTATTGCATTTTGTTCATGTGCAGGATCCCTCCTATTTTTTTATCTGACCCTCTAACCTGTAACTTTGTTTCAGTACTTCAAATTGGAGATGCACGGAGACACTTGATGATTATTTGGCAGAAAGAAATGTAATGGGCATATGTAAGATAACTAGTATCACATTAACTTTATATAGACTTGCCGTCAGGACTTTGGCTTGTGTTTAACTTTTAAACTCTGCAATATAACAGATGATGTGGACACTCGTGCAATCACTAGGAGATTGAGGGAAGATGGAAGCCTTATTGGTGTACTCAGCACAGAGGATCACAAGACAAATGAAGAGCTTCTGGAGATGTCTCGTTCCTGGGACATTGTTGGTATAAATACTTGGTCCAATTTATTAATAAGGTTGTTTAGTATTAGTGGACAATTAAGAGCTGCTTAGACTTTCTTGGTGTATGGTTTCCAGGTGTTGACTTGATCAGCGGTGTCTCGTGCACTGTCCCCTATGAATGGATTGATGCAACAAAGCCAGAATGGGAATTCAACCCCAATGGGATAGGGGAGGTCTACCATGTTAGTATTACACATCAAGCATCTGTTTGAGTGACTTGGTTGTTAATCGGTTGTTCTTAACTCATTTACATAATGTTCTTGACTGAAGGTTGTAGCATATGATTTTGGGATCAAGCATAATATCTTGAGACGCCTATCATCTTATGGCTGTAAAATCACCGTGGTCCCTTCTCAGTGGCCTGCATCAGAAATTCTGAAAATGAAACCAGATGGAGTGCTTTTCAGCAATGGTCCTGGAGATCCATCTGCAGTTCCTTATGCTGTTGAAACGGTTAAGGAATTACTTGGAAAGGTTCCAGTATTTGGCATTTGTATGGGCCATCAGCTGCTTGGCCAGGCATTGGGTGGGAAAACCTTCAAGATGAAGTTTGGTCACCACGGTGGAAATCATCCTGTTCGTGCCCTTCGGGCTAATCGTGTTGAGATTAGCTCACAAGTGAGTTTGCCCAGCCGATCTATGTGTTCAGTATATATTTTCAGCAAGTGGATGGTTGATTTCTGTGTTGTATTGTCTTCATAAGGATGTTGAAAAGGCGCGAGTTCTTTTTTTCTCTATGGAACGCGAGGCTAGCGTTTAAGTTTTAGGTTCTAATGATTCATTAAGCATGCAAAAGATCAGTATAAGCATGTTCTCTATTAGATTTGCTGTGATGACATCGAAGAAGTATCACTTCTAAACCTAGGAATAATATTGTTTAAGGCGATTCAAGTAAAAGAAACTTAATCGAAATGTTAGATTTTTAATCAGTTGAAATATGTTGACTCATGTCCTCTATGATTTGTTCATTAACGAACCATTCTCTGTGGCAGAATCACAATTATGCAGTTGATCCAGCATCTCTTCCTGAGGGTGTTGAAGTGACTCATATCAATCTTAATGATGGAAGCTGTGCTGGTCTTGCTTATCCTGCTTTAAATGTCATGTCTCTTCAATACCACCCAGAGGCATCTCCAGGTCCTCATGATTCAGATACCGGTAACGTTACCCATCTGTATCTCTTCTATATGATAACTATAACACTGAATAATATTGTCAAACTTCAAATAAAGATCAGGGATAACGTATGTACAAAGATCTCCCATCTCTTTAGCACTTCCTTCTGCAAGAACTCTCAGTTCAGCAGAACTTAGTTTTTCCCTTTTCTGGTTTTAGCAACTCAGTTTGTCAATATGACCGTATGACTTATGCTGAAAGAACTATTCTATTGACATGGAGTTTCATTGCTACAGTTTTCGGGGAATTCGTGGAGCTAATGGAAAAAGTGAAGCTAAAAGCTTAAGCAATGTTCTTTGGACCAGCTCCGACCAAGTCCTGGAAGTGTGAGAGGTGATGGCTGTTGGTGTACTTCAGGGAGGCCTTTGTATCTTTTTTGTGTTTACCAACATCAGCTAATCCATAGTGATTGGTCCAAGTTCATGAGTTCTTTTGCTTCATTGTCTTTGATCTGCAGAATTGGTTGACTCACTTTGTTCCAATGTAGCATGTCTTTTGTTGGAGACAAGTGGTTACCAGTCAGGTAATCTAGGAATTGGACTTGAGCTGTGCTGGTTGTTTTGTGTAACTAAAAAAAATCCTGCAAAAACTAATCTCCCTACTAATTAAGAATAAAGTTAAAAATTATTGAACGTTCTTAAATTTTGCATATTAGAAAAAATTTCATTAGATTGTTGTATTTTTATAGTATTATTAAACAAAAAGATTGGTTTCTCATTGCTAATTAGCGGTGAGAAATTAGTCCGAGTTAACTTCGAGCCTATTAGGTTTTAGCTCAAATTGAACAATTATTTTCAAATAAAAAAATTATAGACTTGAGTCGATCCGAATTTAATCAATCAAATTAAGTTCAATTAAATTTGAGCTTAATTTTAAATATTTAAATATTAAATAATTTTTAGATTTAAACTTAAGAATTTTAAAAAGATAAATTTTAACACGAGCTTAGTAATGATTAATTTGCCTATAATAATCATTTTTGACAGTTCATCATTACACAAAATATTCCTTCCTCGCATGCTCTTTTTCTTTATTTTTTATCTGTATTCTTATTTTCTAAGTTAAATAATTTATTTAGGACTTGATATGAAATTAATTAAATATAAAAAAGAATTAAAACCCTACCTACTAACAAGTACTTTTAACTTTATAGCGTGATAGGCGTAGAAAGCAAGGGCGCAAGTGGGTCCTAATGGAAATGGCCATTCCGACACATCACACATCACAAGTTACGTATCAAACCGACACGCCGGCCCAAAACACACACTTTCCACTTCATTGGCCGTCCCATAATCACATCCATCGTTCTCTTCTTCCCTAAGATTATGCATATTCTCATTAGAATTATTATTTAAGCAGATTTCATAGTTTAAAAAATCTTTAAAATTTATTTGATTTTTAAAATTTTTAATTTTAATTTTTTAAAAATACTACATATATTTTATTTATATTTTAATCAAAATATTAAAAAAATCTTAAAAATTAAAAATCTTAAAATTAAAATTCATATCTTTTACCGTTTTTCGCAAGTTAGGTTGATTAGCACCAACTTCTCTATTAAGTGATTGGCTGTAGAAGTTGAAAAATCTTAAACTTGTCTAAGAATGTCTAATCTTGAAGGATGTCTGTTGTTTGACAATATCAGCAAATGAGAGTGATTGGTGCCAAGGAAAAGACTGGTAGTTGTGAAATGAAAATCTTTGGAACCCCACCAGATAGAATCAAGTACGTCCCCAACGTAGCAATATACGATAAGGACAAAATAGGACTGGACGAAAACAAACATGACAGGACGATGATTCCATTTCACATCAGCTCTAGATAAGAAGTTGCTTAACTTGTTTATTACTTCAAGTTCATTGAAATTCAATCCAAGATGTAGAATTCCAGGTTACCAGATTACGACTAACCGACTCACCACCGTCCTAACCACCGTCCCTTTCGGCAGAAATTTCTAAAACTTTATTGATAGTCTTTTGACTAGAACCAATAAGATTGGCTTGACATACACATGATAGGCTAATAATTCAACCTGGTAGATTCTAACATAAGTATAGACCTAATCTTGAACTCCTTGCTCGGAGTCAGATCAGGAATTTAGAATGACCAAGTGCTATGAATGTTCATACACCTGCTCAGACCAAAATGCCTCTTTCAATCAAAGTGCAGAAAAGTAAATATATATATAGGCTCATGACTGCAAACTGACTAATTTAAGATTTTTCATAGAAAAATATTAACATAAGATGTTCTCAGGGTAAAAGCAAAAACTCCACATCCTGGATTTCAAGGAGAAGCGAAAAAGCAAACATAGGAAATGTATCACAATCAACTCCAGCTACAAGCGACCTACTAAAACAAGGTTAAACCAGCAAACTTAATAAATACCCATGTGTCTGCACCCTAAATCCAGAGAGACCATTGGAATTACACCTCCCACTGCAGCATTAACAGCATAATAATGGCACCCATAGAATACCTTTTGATATTATCATACCCTCCGGCAGTGACACCGACTAGACACTTCTTCCATATCAACCAGACTTGGACCTCAAATTGATAGTTTGACACGAAAAATCCAGCATACTGAAAAAGCTCACCATCAAAGAGAACTTAGAAGCACTTCCTGTGGACAATGGATGGACCAGACTCATCATACTCGCCCTTGGAGATCCACATCTGATACAACAGACGCAAGCATCTTAGTCTCATGGCTATATACATTCAAGAGAAAAAGGAAAACGTAACAAGAGTTAGAACTACCTGTTGGAAGGTGCTGAGAGATGCAAGGATGGATCCTCCTATCCAGACACTGTACTTTCTCTCCGGTGGTGCCACCACCTTAATCTTCATGCTGCTTGGTGCAAGAGCTGTGATCTCCTTGCTCATACGGTCTGCAATACCAGGGAACATAGTTGAACCACCACTCAGCACAATGTTACCATAAAGATCTTTTCTGATATCCACATCACACTTCATAATGGAGTTATAAGTAGTCTCGTGAATTCCAGCAGCTTCCATTCCGATGAGGGATGGCTGGAAGAGGACTTCTGGACAACGGAATCTCTCAGCCCCAATGGTGATTACCTGACCATCAGGGAGCTCATAGTTCTTCTCAATAGAGGAACTGCTCTTGGCAGTCTCAAGTTCTTGCTCGTAGTCCAGAGCAACATATGCAAGTTTCTCCTTCATGTCACGGACAATTTCCCGTTCTGCGGTGGTGGTAAACATGTACCCTCTTTCCGTAAGAATTTTCATCAAAGCATCAGTAAGATCACGACCGGCAAGATCCAACCGAAGGATTGCGTGTGGGAGGGCGTAACCTTCATAAATTGGCACAGTATGACTCACACCATCACCAGAATCCAGCACGATACCTGGCCAATGAGGAATCTTCAGTACCCAAATCATGATGACAAAGACAAAAATGTGAAATTAAAACAGTAAAATCAATCAACACAAACCTGTTGTACGACCACTGGCGTACAGGGAAAGAACAGCCTGGATTGCAACATACATTGCAGGCACATTAAAGGTCTCAAACATAATCTGGGTCATCTTTTCTCTGTTTGCCTTAGGGTTAAGAGGAGCCTCAGTGAGAAGCACTGGGTGCTCTTCTGGAGCAAC
>JANIJH010000225.1:1203109-1232111 GCA_024520975.1 Erythroxylum areolatum | reverse complement strand
AATATATAAATATTCAAATAAAATTTTATTTAATAATTAAAATATATTTCAAATAAATATTAATTTATAAATAAAATATGAATTTTTAAATTATTTATTTTATTAGAATAACATAATTTTATTAATAATTTGTTAATAAATATTATATAAAAATTAAATAAACTTATTTAATTAAAATAATTTATCTTAACATTAACGATTAAATATATTTTTATTTTTACTTAAAAGAAAATTAAAAATTAAAAATTAAAAACCAAAACGAAAACGAAAACGAAAACTGAAAAAAAAAAAAAAAAACTGTAACGAAACGCTAGTTAGCTTTTAGCTTCAAACATTGCAATTTGAAGTTAAAATGAGAAAAGCTTTATGCCCTAAATCACAGAACCTCCAAAGCCCACAACACAAGCACAAGCTGAGAACTCCAAATTCTCATTTCAGATAAGGAAAAAGATGATCAGTAGAAGGAGATTGCTGTCGTCTCTATCATCCTCAGCTTCGTTCCTCCATCCCCAGATTGAAAAGATACGAGCTTTCACTCCAATTCCAACATTTCAGTCCCTCCAATCTCGAAAACTCAATGGTTTTAGCGCAAATGTGGAATCTGGGTATGTGGGTTTGAGAGCTTATAGCTTGTTGAGCTTGAATGATTTGAGAGACAAAGTGCCCAGGAAACTGAAGACGAGAAAGGGTCGTGGGATTGGTTCTGGTAAGGGAAAAACTGCGGGGAGAGGTCACAAAGGCCAAAAGGCTCGAGGGACTATGAAGTATGGGTTTGAAGGTGGTCAAACTCCGATGCGACGAAGAATGCCTAAACGAGGGTTTAAGAACCCTTTTAGCCTTACCTTTCAGGTGTTGTTTTTGTTCTCTTTTATGCCCATTTGCTTTTATTGTTCTAACATTGAGAATGGAGAAGTGTTTGTCTTTCTTGCATTATTTGATTAATCATTGGCAAATCTTGGTTGCAAAGGAGGCTCTACTATTAGGGACGTATTCACCTGTACCCAAATACAATAAATGGCTGGGATTCAAGGGGAGCAGAGGGCACAGGGTATTTGGGTACATGTGATTTGAAGGGCTACTATTATGCAATCTGCATTAGTTGAAGTGAGTCTCTAAATGTGGTATGCTAAAAAATAGATAGCAGTAATGATTGCATTCCGGGAAATTTTGGCTTTAGGGGTTCTTACTTAGGGGGACTACGCACAAGAGTAATATTTTTGAGGATCATAGCGAGAAGATATTTTTCATGACCATAATGGAAGTCAGAACTTGTTGAATTCTGATGTACAGAAGAGTATTTTGGTATATAATGGTTTAGATTCGTAGTTCTATAGATTTTATCATATTTTAGGGGTTAAAGGGTGAAGTTCCAACCTCATCAATTAGGATTAGTTTTTAGTAAATCTTTGAATTCGATTTTCTTCTTCCTCATTTTGAATCAACTGACTTCTGGCCCTTGTATGCATCAGTGTGGCCTTGATTGGATGAATAAGTTCTAATAGCTATGTAGTCAAGATATTTGTCTTTGGAATTTGTTCAGTTTCTTTTACCTATTGCATTCTTTCGTCATAGTTGGAATTCCTTTGTTTGCAGTGTAGCCTCAGATTTGCTTGTTTCTGTGGCTCCTGTTTTGTTGCTTATATATAGAAATCTGATGTAGTGTGGCAAGGAAAAACAAAGATAAGTAAAATAGAATAGGCTATAATTGATGTAGATTGTAGCTGGAACTTGAAAATAGGGCTTAATAGGATATACTAATTAAAAAAGTAATATGCTAATCCTATGATAACTAGGAATCCAAATAACTTAAGAAATACTAAATAGTAAGAAATCCAATATTAACTAGGAAAACTAAACTAAATGCTCCTACATCAAAATCATTGCATTTTGGATGCATGCCTTCAAATAGAAGAGAAAATCTTAGCTTGACATTCTTGTACGTAAGCCCTTGAGAGAGTCTTTTAATTTATTTTGTTTTTTGAAAGGGATATTAGTGATGCTGGAGTACATGATAATATCTGCTCAAATTGTGATACTTATTTTGATACTTATTTTTTGTCCCATTCTTTCTAATTTCTTTAAAATTACTTTCTCCTCTTTGGCAGCCTGTAGGATTGGGAAAGATTGCAAAACTCATAAATCAAGGCAAGATAGACTCTCATGAATTAATAACAATGAAAACTCTCAGGGTATTATGTCATTCTTCTCAGTTTCCTAAGATCAACCCTCTACCTGCTAAGCTTTGGTAACATCTTGCTACTGTTACAGGATACTGGTGCCATAGGGAAGCAGATAAAAGATGGAGTAAGACTGATGGGGCGTGGTGCTGAGAAGCTTAAATGGCCTATTCATCTGGAGGTAAACATCATTTAAAGGGTTCATGTCTCCAGACCACTGAACAAAACCTAAAATGTTTGAATTGTTTACCTGTAGTAAGTCTGAGGGAACGTTTGGCGTTTGCTGTCAAAATTTATGCTTAGTCCGCTGATTTTCGAGAAAATACTGTTGCTTTCTAACAAGAATGGGATTAAACTCCTAGAGCTGAATTTTGCACACATTTTATGTAAAAATTATAAACTATAGCTTTCCATCAACATTTTCATACCACTAATCTTTGAATTCTGGTTGAATAAGTTGCTTGCATCAGTATTGCTTTGATGTAGTTGTTGAAAAAAACATTACTTTTAAATACCAAAATCAAAAACTAATTTATAAGCATACCACTGGTTTTGGCATTCAACACAAAACCATTATCTTATAGAAGAAATCAAAAATGTAGGTTTCAAGAGTGACTGTTAGGGCAAAGGAGGCAGTTGAAGCTGCAGGTGGGACTGTCAGACGAGTGCATTACAATGAACTGGGTTTACGGGCATTGATCAAACCTGAATGGTTTGAAAAGAAGGGAAGGTTGTTGCCTAAACCGGCCAGGCCCCCTCCAAAGCTTAGGGATAAAGTTGACAGCATCGGCCGGCTGCCTGCCCCAACTAAACCGATCCCCTTCTATGTTGAACAAAAAGAGGATGCAGTGTCACTGCCTAGTTGATCAAATGATCATTTCCTTGAGCATTCTAACCTTCTGTGCTCTGTTGATGGATTAGACTGTGACCAGGACTATATTTCGTGGTTTGATTTTGGTGAGGGCATATGTAACTTTGTTGCGTCGATTACAGGCTGTTGGTGAATAGTAGATAAATATCAGCATAAAAATTTTACCTTTAATCATTCAAGTTTTATAGTAGCAGAATCTTTCAGTTCATTGAATAACCTCTTGTGATCGACTGGCATAGGCCAGGTTTGCCTGAAGCAGAGTTCTTACTATGATGAGTTCTTTTTCAGCTAAATCTGTACTCTGTTTCAGTCCCTGTTGTTCTGGACATTTTAACTTGTTATCCATTGGTTAATTTGCTTGTTTCAATTCAAATGATTTGCAATCGAAGAGCACTAAAAGGGTAGGATTCAATACAAAAGAAAACCATTAAAAAGTTCAATCTTGTAAAGTGGAAAAGAACTTGATTCTAGAAAAATATATAAGAGATATAAAAAAAATCCTGACTCGCAATTTAGTTTTTGTATTTGGAGACTAATTAAAAAAATGTAAAGAATAAGAGGTAAAGAGTTCGGATCGGATTGAATTCACTATTGGTCTAATCTCGGTCCAGTTTTCTGTACAAACAATTCAAGTTTAGCTTTAAGTTGGATGTATTAAATTGACATTATTTTAGTATAATTCATTGTTTCAATCTTGAGTTAAACTAAAATAACTTCGTTTTTGAACGAAGGACTTGGGTTGACAAGTTTTTTGGGTCTAGCTAGAATTATCATTCCTTTGTGATTGTTGAGTTGAATTGTCTTGTATAGCCTGAAGTGTTGAAGTGGGTGGAAGAGCTAGCAATGACAGTTAAGGTAAGAAAGAAGAGGAAGCTGAATGGGAAGCTGAAGAATTTTAGAAGCAAATAGAGATTGGAAATGATGATTCTAGGCATAATTCAGAGGAACATGGATCGATGGAAAGAAAGTCAAGTTCAGATGGATGAAATTCAATGCAAAAGGGAAGATGAGGGCAAGATAGAAGCAACAATGAAGAACTCAAAATGTGCAGATTGAAGGAAGTTTCAAAAATTGCAGAAGTAGAAGAACAGAAGTGGAAAAGATACATAGCAGGGAGGATGAAAAAAATCTGAAACAAGACAAGAAAGATTAATTAGCATAATCAAGTTTTTTTAGAACTAAACAACACACGTGTAGCTGGAGCATCTCAATTCCTTGGCTGACAATCGGATTTGTATGTCAGGATTTTGGTTGCTGAAGAATCAAGTAGCAGTTGAAGAAATCAATTACTGTTCATGTTGTTACTAGTTTCAGAAATTTTACAAGCCAATATTGGTTTCAGTTATGCAAGAGACAAATTATGTTACTTTTGTGTTTTGCCAAATGAAGAAAAGATTGTACTAGTCTAGTTTTACTCATCAGGTTAAGCTTTTATCCTTCAGTTCAGTTTTCAAAATTGTATCAGAATGTGATAGAGCTAATATAAAGCTCATCATCTTTTCATTTTCGAGCATGTATGAAAAAACTAAAAAAAAAACCTTCAATACAAAGTTTCGGCTCAAGTTTCAGTGTTCTTGTTATGTTTATTTTGAACTTCAATAGCATTTTTACAGAAGTATTTTTTTTTCCCCGAAGTTGAGAAGAAGCATTAGTTGGAATTCTTTTCTTGAAAAAAAAAACCTGAAGCTAGTTTAGAAATAGAATAAGAGTGAAAACCAAAACTCCATCAATTTACAAGTTTCAATTCTGTTCTTTTGATCTGATTGTTATCTTTCCATATCATTTTCTTTTCTTCAGTAGCAAAGTTCCAATTCGGAGAGTGAGTAGCTGAGGTAGATTTTATACATACAGAGGTTGCAAAAATGAAGTTTACTGTTCAGATGCAATAAGAGAGTTACATCGATTTTCCAATATACACAAAATCATTGGCCATATATTCACTAATTTGTGAGGAATCTGAGTTGCTATTCTGGAGTTACATCATACATTCAGATCACAAAACTAAGGAATAGAAGTTTTTCATCTTGAGGAAGCTTGCGTGAACAGTGCAGGTGGTGCTCGACAATTTGCTTCAACCAGAATCTCAGCTCGACAAGTTGCTTAGTGGAGGTGCTATCTTCAGTCCTCGAAGGGGCATCTTCAAGAGTGGTATCAGAGCTTCAAGGTTCACTTAGTCTGGACCAAACCAAGCCATGACAAGTATGAATTCTTGGATGATGAACTTGCAAAATGTACAGGCGAACATACCCGTACTGATTGGAGACAACTACAAGGCGTGGGCTATTCGAGTTGAGGACTGCCTTAGGATCAGTGACTGTTGGAGTGTAGTCACTGAAGGAGTAGCAGAAGATCATGGAGCCACAACACAAGCAGATCTGACAAAATTGAGTCAAGATAGGGATAGAGATTTCCGAGCACTTGTTTTCTTGAGATCGGTGGTGAGTGAATCAATATTGTTGAGGCATGCAAGTTGTAGGAGTGCCAAAGAACTATGGGATACACTCACAATAGAGTACGTGGGATCAGCTCAAACATTGAGGCTGAAGAAACATGCAATCTTGATAAGCTTTGAAAATTTTTCAATGAAGGATGAGGAGAGTGTGTCAACAGCTAAGGCTAGATTTCTAAACTTAATGCAGCAGCTGAAAGAGTTCGGGGAGAGTACAAGCACAAAGAGGTTGGTAGATAAATTCCTAAGTAGATTGCTATCGAGGTTTGAGGCAAGTATAGCACCGGTGGAGTGGCAATTTTCAAATGATCTAGAATCTATCACCTTGGAGCAAGTGTTCAATGTTTTGGAAATGCATGAGGAAAGACATGGAAATAGAAGAGAAGGGGAAGAGTATGCACTAAAGGCTGAAAGGTTCAAGACACCAAAAAACCCTCCAAGCTATACATAAAGCCAAAGCTCATTTGAATCACAACCTGCACAAGTTTAAACTCACCAACATTCATCAAATATGTTGCACAATAATCAACCTTTTCATCAAATGCATTCCTATTCTCAAAACCAACCTTACCCGAGCCATATGTATCCCACAACACAATTCACACCTCAAATGCCTCACTCAAACTTCCACAACCCCAGCCAATACCCTGGACACAAAGACACCCGAATGCAAGGAGGATCAAGAATGACTAGATTGGGAATGTTTGTAAATTGTAGGTTTTGTGGGAGAAATAACCGTACTGCTGAAGAATGTTTTTAGAATGATAATGTTGACTGTATATTTTGCAGAAAAAGGGGGCATACTAGATGGGTTTGCTATGAAAAATGGATGAAGGAGCAACAAAATCCTCAAAGTTTACTCTTTGGCAAGCCACCCTAATACATCCTCTCCAAAGATCAAATACCTCACCAAACATGATGCCATCTTAACCACAACCTTACCAACATTCCTCTGAATCTCAAATACATCAAGCTGACTTTACTGGAAAACTAGAAATTCATCAACCAACCCAACTAGCTCAACCTTGCATAAGCCCATTTCCAATTCCTCAACAGCATATGTTTCAACCTCAATTGCCTCAACCCTCTTTGATCCCTCAACCTTATGCCTATTATCCTCAAATGACTCAGCCAAATTCATCCCAATCAAGTGTAATGTATCAGACTCATTCTCAAACCACTCAAACACCAATGCCAAGTCCATCAAGCCAACAATCTCAAATTACCAATCTGATGAATAACCCCATATCATATTCCAATCTAGAAACTCATTCAACTCCTCAAGACAACTTGCCAAACATGTCCAACACCCTACCTGGACCATCACAAACCCAAAATCAACCCAAGAAAACCATAACCGAAGAAAGTGTTTTTGTAGTAGAGGTTTGTCAAAATCTGAAAATGGAATCTGTTGATAGTGTGTGTAAATCTGAAGTGAAAAATGAGAAGCAATGTGAATGGCTGATAGATAGTGGTTGCTCCAACCACTTGACAAAGAAGAATGAGGGATTTGTGGAGAAAAATGATGGAGTTAATGCTGCGGTTAGGATAGGAAATGGTGAGGTTTTGCCTGTCACTTGGAAGGGGTCTGTGAAATTGGAAACAAGAGCAGGAAATACAATCCTTGATGAAGTATATTACATCCCTGAACTTGATCAAAACTTGATCAGTGTTGGTCAGCTATTGTAAAGGAGGTATAAGGTGTATTTTGAAGATGGAATGTGTAGGATTTTCAATGAGCAAAGTGATTTAGTGCATAAGGTTCTAATGGTTAACATAATTTTCAAGCTTAAAATGCAAGAAGTGGATGGAGCATTTGCTGCTCTCTCATTGACAGAAGTGACTCAACTATGGCATCGAAGATATGGACATGCTAATTTAGATTATGTCATTGATATGTAGAAGAAGGGCTTGGTTCATGGAATACTTCCATTGAGTAGCAAGTTAAAATCCATGTGTGAGGCTTGTGCAAAAGGCAAGAGTCATGTTCTACCTTATCCAACAAGTGATTGGAGAGCAACCGAAAGGCTACAAATGGTACACACTGATGTATGTGGACCAATGAATACTCCATCAGCTGGGGGAAGCAAGTATTATGTTAAGTTTATTGATGATGCATCTAGATACTCTTGGATTTACTTTATGAAAACAAAAGATCAAGTGTTCAGATTATTTAAGGTATGGAGAGCTGAAGCTGAAAGTCAATGTGGGAATAAGGTGAGATGCTTGAGAAGTGATAGGGGAGGAGAATATGTCTCAAATGAGCTAAAGCAATACCTTGAAAATGAAGGGATATTCCATCAATTTTCTGTTGCCTACTCACCACAGCAGAATGGAGTATCAGAGAGGAAGAATAGTAGCATAATGGAGATGGCTAGATCAATGTTGTTTGGAATGAAACTGCCAAGAAAATTCTGGCCTAAAGCATGCTATACAGCAAGATATTTCTAGAATAGGTTGAAGACTAGAACACTTGAACGAAAAACTCCATTTGAGGTTTGGTTTGAAATGAAACCGAAGGTGCAACACTTGAGGGTATTTGGATGCATAGCTTATGTGCACATTCTAGAAGCTAAAAGAACCAAGTTGGATGAGAAAGCAATCAAAGGACTAATGATGGGTTATAGTGGAGAGTCAAAAGGATATCGGATTTACAATCCAGAAATAGGGAAGATGTTGGTGACTAGAGATGTAAAATTTGATGAAAATGAGGAATGGAAGTGGGATGAGCTGATTGATAGAAGATCAGGGAAAGTTGGTGTTGAATTTCCATTAAATGATGCAAATGTAGATGAAACAGCAAGAAAGGATGCAGATGATGATCACAACCTTGGAGGTGATGGATCTCAGGAGGAGACACCTCACTCGGATCCACCTAGTCCAGATGGTATTGACAGCGATGAAGCTCAGGAGGAGCATCTGTCAAGTCCTAAAAGTGGAAGAGTGAGCTCGGATTCTCAAGAAGGCTCATCAAGCTCAAATAGTGCTCACAAAACAAGGAACTTGGCATCAATTTATAGAGACGCTAACCCTATTTTTGATTTCAGGTACAAGGCTGCAGTTGAAGAAGAACCCGAAGAAGCTTTGAGAATTGTTGAATCTACCTTGCTAGTAGGTTCAGAGCCGAAAACATTTAAACAAGCAATCAAGCAAGGAGTATGAAAGAGATATATGGATGAAGCTATGAAGGCAATTGAAGAAAATGGAAGTTGGTTGTTAGTAGATTTACCAAGTCCAGAAACCAAAGTTATGGATTCGAAGTGGATATTCAAAGAGAAGTTAAATCTGGATGGCTCAATCAACAAATACAAGGCAAGGCTAGTTGTGAGGGGATATAAGCAAGAGTATGGGGTAGACTATATAAAAACCTATGCTCTAGTTGCAAGGTTAGACACGGTGAGGATGTTGTTGGCACTAGCGGCAAACAATGGGTAGAAAGTACATCAAATGGATGTCAAGAGTGCCTTCTTGAATGGAATGCTAGATGAGGAAGTTTACTTGAAGCAAACCGAAGGTTATGTGAAGGAAGGGCAAGAGCATAAGGTGTATAAGTTGATAAAGGCATTGTATAGCTTGAAACAAGCTCCAAGAGCTTGGTATTCAAGAATCAACAACTACTTGATGCAAAATGGCTTTAAGAGAAGCAAAAGTGAAGCAACATTATATGTTAAAACCTATACCGAAGGGAAATTGATATGCTCCTTATATGTTGATGATTTGTTGCTTATAGGGACTGAAGATAAGCTTGTGAGTGAGTTCAAGGATTCAATGAAATCAGAATTTCAAATGGCTGATTTGGGAGAGATGAGATACTTCTTGGGTTTGGAAATTTAGCAAAGAGAGGATGGCATCTTCATTCATCAAAGGAAGTATGCTGAGGAATTGATTGATAAATTCGGTTTGAAGGATAGCAGTGGCATGACAACACCAATGGAGCATCAACTGAAGTTGGAGGCAACAAAACCAGGTGAACAATTTGATAAAACCTATTATAGAAGCATGATTGGTTCATTAATGTATTTAAGTGCATCAAGACCTGACATTGCATGTGCTGTCAACATACTAGCTGCTTTCAATCATAATCCTTCAAGATATCATGCATTGTATGCTAGGAGAGTGTTGAGATATATAAAACATTCGGTTGATCATGGTATATGGGATGGAAGAAGGAAAAATGTGGAATTGTATGTATTTAGTGATGCGAGCTATGCTGGAAATGAAGATTGCAAGAGTAGGAGTGGATATTGTTGTAGTTTGGGGACTGGTATCTTTACATGGAGTTCAAGGAAGCCAAAGGTGGTAGCTTAATCCACAGCTGAGGCTGAATATGTGACTGTTAACATGGCAGCTAAGCAAACACAATAGTTGAATAAGATTTTGATGGATGTTGACGAATTGCAAGGAAAATGTGTGAATAGATACTGTGATCAAGTGCAGCAATTGCAATGGCCAAAAACCCTTCTAATCACATGAGAACTAAGCATATGAGAGTGAAGTATCATTATGATAGAGAATTGATTGAAGAAAAGGAGATTAAAATGGCATTTTGTAGATCAAGCTTCCAACTTGCAGATGTGTTCACTAAAGCATTATCAAGGTGGAGGTTTGAATCACTTAAGAAGATGATTGGTATGCAGGCACCACAAGACAAAGGAGGAGCTGTTGAGTTGAATTGTCTTGTGCAGCCTGAAGTGTTGAAGTGGGTGGAAGAGCTAGCAATGACAGTGAAGGTAAGAAAGAAGAGGAAGCTGAAAGGGAAGCTGAAGAATTTTAGAAGCAAATGGAGATTGGAAATGATGATTCTAGGCATAATTCAGAGTAGCATAGATCGATGGAATGAAGGTCAAGTTCAGATGGATGAAATTCAATGCAAAAGGGAAGATGAGAGCAAGATAGAAGCAACAATGAAGAACTCGAAATGTGCAGATTGAAGGAAGTTTCAGAAATTGCAGAAGTAGAAGAACAGAAGTAGAAAAGATACATAGCAGGGAGGATGAAAAAAATCTGAAACAAGACAAGAAAGATTAATTAGCATAATCAAGTTTTGTTAGAACTAAACAACACACGTGTAGCTGGAGCATCTCAATTCCTTGGCTAACAATCGAATTTGTATGTCAGGATTTTGGTTGTTGAAGAATCAAGTAGCAGTTGAAGAAATCAATTACTGTTCATGCTGTTACTAGTTTTAGAAATTTTACAAGCCAATGTTAGTTTTAGTTATGCAAGAGACAAATTATGTTACTTTTGTCTTTTGCCAAACGAAGAAAAAATTGTACTAATCTAGTTGTAATCATCAGGATAAGCTTTTATCCTTCAGTTAAGTTTTCAAAATTGTATCCGAATGTGATAGAGCTAAATATAAAGCTCTTCATCTTTTCATTTTCGGCCATGTATGAAAAAACTAAAAAAAAGCCCTTCAATACAAAGTTTCAGCTCAAGTTTCAGTGTTCTTGTTATGTTTATTTTGAACTTCAGTAGCATTTTTGCAGAAGTATTTTTTTTTCCCGAAGTTGAGAAGAAGCATTAGTTGGAATTCTGTTCTTGAAAAAAAAAACCTGAAGCTAGTTTAGAAATAGAATGAGAGTGAAAACCAAAACTCCATCAATTTAAAAGTTTCAATTCTGTTCTTTTGATCTGATTGTTATCTTTCCATATCATTTTCTTTTCTTCAGTAGCAAAGTTACAATTCGGAGAGTGAGTAGCTGAGGTAGATTTTACACAAACAGAGGTTGCAAAACTGAAGTTTACTGTTCAGATACAATAAGAGAGTTACATCGGTTTTCCGATATACACAAAATCATTAGCCATACATTCACTAATTTGTGAGGAATCTGAGTTGCTATTCTGGAGTTAAATCATGCATTCAGATCACAAAACTAAGGAACAGAAGTTTTTCATCTTGAGGAAGCTTGCGTGAACAGTGCAGGAGGTGCTTGACAATTTGCTTCAACCAAAATCTCAGCTCGACAGGTTGCTTAGTGGAGGTGCTATCTTCAGTCCTCGAAGGGGCATCTTCAAGAGTGAGTTGGACTGAAGCCAACCTTTGTAGCGAGGGAACGTCAAAGGTGGGTGTTTGTTCACAAAGCTTTGCACCACTTCACTGAGTGAACCATAAACCACCATTCCCTCTGGACAGAGAGAGACAGACAAAGAGATATTGTGCAGTTGGGTGAGGAAAAAGAAGAAGAAGAAAAGCATGGAGGTCGCAGTGGGAAATGGATGGAAGTTCCAATTAGCTGCAAAGACAGGAACTTTTTCTGTTTCAGAAGTCAGAGGTAAAGCAAAGTTGAGGGTTTTCTCTGTTCGGCGCTCCGCCCCTTTCTCCACCGCTGACGCTTCCTCCACCGCCGCTGCCGGTAACTACCGCTTGTCCCAGAAATATATTTGTATTAGCTATTTTTCAATGTACTTGGGACTCATTTCCCCTTCCCTCCGTATGTTGTCTAAAAGTTCAAACCTTAATTGATGAGGTTGTGTATGACATATATGTGTATAATTGAGAATATACATAGAATGATGAGTCTGAAATTGAGCTTTAGATGTGGCAGAAAGGGCTTGGAAAACTTCAGATGCTAGACTTTTACTTGAAGATGGTACAGTCTGGAGAGCAAAGTCATTTGGTGCTAGAGGTACCCAAGTTGGTGTGGTTGTATTCAACACTTCTTTGACAGGGTAAGACAACAATGCCTTTTCTTTCTTTGTTTTTAGATTTGGATTTTGTGAGCATATGATAATTGTTATGCCTCAGCCTGTATGGTTGTCTTGAATTGCCACGAACAGCATGTTGCCTTTGAGCTCCAAAGTGACCCACTTTTCTAGTTTGCTTTGAAGTTGTAGCTATTAGTGTCTGTGTTCAACAAATTGGGGTGATTTGTTATTGGAATCTGATTTACAAATTTTATTCGTGGACACTGTAGGTATCAAGAAATTCTTACGGATCCTAGTTATACAGGACAATTTGTCTTTAATGACAAACCCACATATTGGCAACACTGGTGTAAATTTTGGTGGGTTTGATATCATCTACATATGTACTGGCATTTCATATTTCCACATTAGAAACTAATGTGCCTCAGTTGACTTTAGATGATGAAGAATCAAGCCAATGCTTCCTTGCTGGTCTGGTCATCAGGAGTTTAAGTATTAGGTGATTTTTGTTTATTATTTTCATTCATGTGTAGCATCCCTCTTTACATTTCATCCATCACTTTAACTTGTAACTTCATTTCAGTACTTCAAATTGGAGATGCACCAAGGCACTTGAAGATTATTTGGCAGAAAGGAACATAATGGGAATATGTAAGTTGATTCATACAAGACTGATTTTATATACACTTGTCATTGAGAACTCTCACGGTACCCTCAATAATTTGTTTGTACTTGACTTCTAATCTATGCAATTGATGCTTTTTCGTTCAAAAACAGATGATGTAGACACACGTGCAATCACCCGCAGATTAAGGGAAGATGGAAGCCTTATCGGTGTACTTAGCACAGAGGAACACAAGACAAATGACGAACTTCTGAAGATGTCTCATTCCTGGGACATTGTTGGTATAAATAAAATATCTGGTGCAATTAACTATATTTCTATGTATGATAGAAAATTATATTTGTTTATATTTATTGGTGCAAGTTTTACAGGTGTTGACTTGATCAGTGACGTCTCATGCACTGCCCCTTATGAATGGGTTGATGTAACAAATTCAGAATGGGAATTCAACTCAAATGAGAGGCGGGAATTTACAATGTTAGTATTAGACTTCAAAATCCTGTTGCACAGAGTTGGTTTTGATCAGTTTCTGCTTTTCTCATCATCTTCTTGATTGTTCAGGTTGTGGCATACGATTTTGGGATCAAGCACAACATCTTGAGACGCTTAGCATCTTATGGATGTTAAATTACCGTGGTCCCTTCAAAATGGCCAGCATCAGAAGCTCTAAAGATGAAGCCAGATGGAGTTCTTTTCAGCATCGGTCCTGGTGACCCATCTGCAGCGCTGTGGAAACAGTGAAGGAATTACTGGGAAAGGTTCCAGTATTTGGCATTTGCATGGGTCATCAGCTGCTTGGACAGGCAGTTGGTGGGAAAACATTCAAGATGAAGTTCGGTCACCATGGTGGAAATCATCCTGTTCGGAACCTTCGAGCTAACCGTGTCGAGATCAGTTCTCAAGTGAGTCAATTTACACAATTCACAATTTTTCTGTCTGGGTCAACATTGATTAATTTAAACATTAGGAAGATTGGCATAAAGCCAAAGCCTAATTCCAAGTTTTCGGATTAAACGTAGGAACATTTTCTCTATCCCTTGATTTGCTGCAACGGTTTTGAAAGATAATCCTACTTATTATAACCTTTCACATATAAGTTTTGGTATGATAAAGGATTTATTCACTTTGTTACTTTTTTGGTTTTTCTTCTGCTTAAAATGTTCCGTGCCAGAATCACAACTATGCAGTTGACCCTGCATCCCTTCCCGACGGCGTTGAAGTGACTCATAGCAATCTTAATGATGGAAGCTGTGCTGGTCTGGCTTACCCTGCATTAGATGTCATGTCTCTTCAATACCATCCGGAGGCATCCCCTGGTCCTCATGACTCAGATGCTGGTAATGGGACATTCTCACTCTTTTCAGAATTTTCCACCTCTTTGAACAAGACATGATCCAATTTCAGTACCTAGTAGGTTACTCCCATCTCATTATAATCTTTATGAATACCACTGCACAAAATTGTTCAACTCCGAAGAAAAGACACGAACAATGATCTCTCGGCTCTCTTCGTCACTTCTCTTTGCTGTAAAATTTGATGTGTTTTCTGGTTACTTTGCCAGTGTGACATGTAATATAAGAACTCTTGAACCTATGGACTGACATGGAATTTTATTGCTTTGCAGTTTTTGGGGATTTCATACAACTAATGAAGCAAGTGAAACTGAGAGCTTAAGCAACGTTGGCCGCCACTTTCAGCCAAAGCAATGAAGCTTACAAGGTGATGGTTGGCCTTTGCCACTTCCTTTGCTTCCATTAACATTAGCTTATTTGTTCATAGTTGTCAAACTGATTAGTTATCCTCTTGTCATTGTTACAAAGTCTTTAGCTAATGTTTATGTAATAGGTTCGTACAATAGATACTTATAGTTCTCATGTGGCATGATATAACTACATAAACATTCTTTTCTTCCTAACATGCTTTTGCCTCTTAGGGAATGGTACAGTTGGTGGCGCAAACAAATCCCTTTAATATTTGACTTAAGAGTTTGTTAAGTTAGAAAGTTTGAAGAGGATGACTATTAGATTTAGAGACGGCATTTTGGTTCGGTTTTGGCTTGAAGTTAACAAGCTCGGTCTGAGTTGAATTGGCTTTAGGTCAAGCTCGGACTTTTTTTATTAAAAAAAATTGGGTTTTGTGTTAAGCTCGAGCACGTATTGCCTAGCCTAAAACTCAAAAAAGTTTTAAGTAAAAATTGTTATATTTTTAAATTTTAAATAAAAAATCTAACTCGATTCGGACCTAATCGAACTTTATGTTATCTAAGCCTGACTAGGCTCGGATTCAGGTTAGAACCCCTGGGTCTTATCAGGCTATGATTGGGTTCAAACCTATATAAGCTTTGGGCTAAACTCGAACTTAACCATAAGCTTTCAAGTCAAGTTAAGGTTGAGATAGAGCCGAGCTCAGGCCAGTCTAATATCATTCCTAACGAGTAACCAAGAGTTAAGAAATGTTAGAATTCATACCCAATTATTCAGAAATGAGTAACCTAGTCATCAAATAATATATGAAAAATACGTATTGTGTGCGTCCTTGTGTTGCCCTTAGTTGTTTATTTTATTATACGTTCGATTTGTTATAAAAAATATCGATTCGGATCAAAATTTTAGTAATTTAATATAAGTGATTTGATTAAAATTTAAGTATTATTATAATTAATAATCAAGAAAGCACTATGCCAGCAACATATTTTAAACGTTATTTTAATTTTGTTTAAAAAATGATGCCATTTTAAATGATCATTTCGATTTTTTCAGGTTGTTTGAATTAGTTCTAATTCTGAATTTAAATTAAAATTTGATTAGATTGCATCTAGCTTGTTGATTTTGGATAGGACTTGATCGGAATCAACCGCAATTCCTTCCGTTTACTCTGGTAGCACCATCAGTACCTAATTAGGTAGATGCTTGAGAAATCAAGAGTACTCAGTACATTCTTCAAACCTAAGAATACTCATTTCACATACTATTATCTCTACATTTTCTCTGTTCCAACATCAGTTTCTCAAGCTAAAAGACCAAAACATGCTTGCTTCAATCAATAGCATTTTGGTGTGTCAGGTAACGAATCTTGATTAATACATCGGGCCAACTTCTAAGATGTCTGAGAATGTTACATACAGCTGTCTGATCATGAAGTTGAGAATTTGGACCAATGAAAATGAAAAGTTGTTTGGTGCAGCAGAAGAGATTGGTGGGTGTGATAAAGTGAACGACTGACCAAATAGGACTAATCCAAGTATTCCAAACAAACTGTTTTAAGACATGTATTACACAAAAGTTTATGACTGCAAAGTGACTATTTTATGAATTCTCATAGAACGATATTGACATTAAATGTTCTCAGGGTAAATGGAAAAATTCGAGATCCTGAAATGAAGGGGAAACCAAAAAAGCAATCGAAGAAAATCATCACAATCAACTCAAACTACAACCGACCTATTAAAAGACATGGTTTAACAAGCAAACTTTTAAAGGAAAAATACCAAAGTGCCTGCCCCCTAATTCCAGAGACATCATTGAAATTGCAGTCCTATAGATGATAATCTCACCAATGGATAGCTATTTTATATATAAACACTAAGCAGTGACCCCAACTTGAAAATCCTCCATATCAACCAGACTTGGGAGTTCACATTGACAGCTTGACACGAAAAAGCCAACAATACTGGAAAAGCTCACCATCAAAGCAGCTGCAGAACCTAGAAGCACTTCCTGTGGACAATGGCTGGACCAGACTCATCATACTCACCCTTGGAAATCCACATCTGATACAACAGAAGAAAGCATCTTAGTCTCATGGAAAATGTATATGGAGAGGAAGATGAAAAGATAATGAGAACTCAAAACTACCTGTTGGAAGGTGCTGAGGGATGCGAGGATAGACCCTCCAATCCAGACACTGTACTTTCTCTCTGGGGGCGCAACCACCTTAATCTTCATGCTGCTTGGAGCAAGAGCTGTGATCTCCTTGCTCATACGGTCTGCAATGCCAGGGAACATAGTTGAACCACCACTAAGCACTATGTTACCATACAGATCCTTCCTGATATCAACATCACATTTCATGATGGAGTTGTAAGTAGTCTCGTGAATGCCAGCAGCTTCCATTCCAATGAGGGATGGCTGGAAGAGGACTTCTGGGCAACGGAATCTTTCAGCCCCAATGGTGATTACCTGACCATCAGGGAGCTCATAGTTCTTCTCAATAGAAGAACTGCTCTTGGCAGTCTCAAGTTCTTGCTCATAGTCCAGAGCAACATATGCAAGTTTCTCCTTCATGTCACGGACAATTTCCCGTTCAGCAGTGGTGGTGAACATGTACCCTCTCTCAGTAAGAATCTTCATCAAAGCATCAGTAAGATCACGACCGGCAAGATCTAACCGAAGGATAGCATGTGGGAGGGCATAACCTTCATAAATTGGCACAGTGTGACTCACACCATCACCAGAATCCAGCACAATACCTGTCCAATGAGAAGTCTTCAGCACCCAAATCATGATGATAAAAAACAAAATGTGAAATTAAAACAGAAAAAATCAGTCAACACAAACCTGTTGTACGACCACTGGCATACAAGGAAAGAACAGCCTGAATAGCAACATACATTGCAGGCACATTGAAGGTCTCAAACATAATTTGGGTCATCTTTTCTCTGTTTGCCTTAGGGTTAAGAGGAGCCTCAGTGAGAAGCACTGGGTGCTCTTCTGGAGCAACACGAAGTTCGTTATAGAATGTGTGATGCCAGATCTTTTCCATGTCATCCCAGTTGCTGACTATACCATGCTCAATGGGGTATTTCAATGTCAGAATACCTCTTTTTGACTGTGCTTCATCACCTACATAGGCATCTTTCTGACCCATCCCAACCATAACACCTGTATGACGAGGTCTACCAACGATACTTGGGAACACTGCTCTAGGAGCATCATCACCGGCAAATCCAGCCTGGAAAAATGAAATCAAAGAATCAGAAACTCAATCTCTAAAAAGAGCAACACAGAGTACAAGAGAAAAACACAACTGAATTCATAATGAAAAGCAACTGACCTTGACCATTCCAGTCCCATTGTCACAAACGAGTGGTTGAATATCTTCAGCATCGGCCATTTTCTACAAAAAACTGCACTGAGAAACAATGAGAACAATAAACCAAAAACCAGAAAATTCAAGAACTAACTCAATAATGCAGATCACAAGCTACCTTCAAGACCCAGAAATAAAAACATTGAAAACCTAGCTTCTTTACCACCAGCCAAGTAAAGTCAAAAGCTTACAGCACTTAGCAAAAAATATCACAGAACTACTGCAAACAGCTTCTAAATGCTAATGATCTAAACAATTCACGACCCAGTAAAGCAAAATCTGAATCGAAATTCTGCATTTTGTTACTTCACTTTCACACCGCACAAACATCAGCTCATGAACTCGATTGCAAACGGAACAAAAGAATGAATCTTTTTGGTACCAACTCACCAAATCGATAAGAACAGGAAAAAAAAAAAAAACAGATGATAATCTAGCACAGATCTACCTCGTTAAACTCCAGATCAGAAACCAAAACCGAAACAAGACTAGATCCAATCAAATTCCAAATCATCAAACAAAAAGCAGGCGGTTTAAAGTAATAAATTCCAAACAACATTCAGGAAAAGTTTCGATCTTTTTCTGTAAAACACATAAGAGAAGACAGATGCATACAGAAAGATTGAAGCTTGATTACCTTAATTTGTGGGAAAATGCTGAAGAAGAAAACCAAGCCAAAAGAGTGAAGAAGAGTTTGGTGCAATGTGGAAGAGAGCTTTTTCTCTTCTCTTCTATTAGCGAAGGGTTTAGGACAGCACAGAGGTGCAAATGTACGAGTCAGGCCTTAGGACAGCACCAACTTTGAGGCTTATAAAGTACACTGAGTCTTTCAAATTTGAAATGCAAATGAAATTTGGACTAAATTTGTACCACATTGAACAGATCATCATGTCCTTTTCTTTTCTTTTCTTCATAAAAAATTTATAATTTTTATTGTTGCAAGCTGGCAATTTATCAGAGTTTTTTTTTCCTCCTACACACTAATTTGTTGTCAAATTTCAGCGTTTGATAATCAGGAATATTGCTATTTTAAAAGTAAGCCATTACTTTTTATCAATGGAACACTTGAATCATTTTTCATGTTAAATCATTTTATTTTTATACTAATTATATAATTATCTTCAATATTAAATGATACAATTTAAAAACACTTAAAAAGAACCTTAAAAAAAGATGAATTGAATAATTCTAAAATAATTTAAATATTGATTAATAATTATCAAATAATACGACTATAAATAAGAACATGAACATTATCATAAAAATCATGTATGGATATGCTTGATTCAATACAAGAATTTGACATTTGATCATAAATAAACTACTTATTTAATACTCTTATATCCTTAATTATTTGTGCTATATAATGTAAGGTTGAGAAGATTCAATGTTCATATAACCTTTTCAAATGGGCATCTATTAGAAGATTTAATGTTCATATAACCTTTTCAAATGGGCATCTATTGTTTCTTCAATTTACCATTTAACTATGTGAAGTTTTGAAAGGTGGCATAAAAATGTAACATGTTGGTTCTTGTGTTATTATTAAAATTGTGTTTATTTGAAAAAGGGTATATTTTATTGTACAATTAATGTATGGATTAGGATGTTTTGTAATTATAAAAGACCAAGTTAATGATTGACTATAGGAGATTTAACATTAGCCTATATCTTTTTCCATCTTTGATTTTCGCCTTTTAATAATTATAGTAGCAATTTTGGGTCTATCAAACTTTGAAATCAATTATATTGTCACTAAAAAAAAATACTTAAAGAGGGCATTGCATGTGGTCCAAGGAATAGCCAGGAGGTGGGGCTTTCTCCAATAATAGCACAACCTTCCACATCATTAACTCAACATGCTAAATCGTTTTCAACTTTGATGACTTTGACATTAATTAGTTGGTACCATACAACATAAACTATATTTAATTTATTAATCCTCACTTTTCACAACCCCAATTCAAATTTGAATGAATAACTAAGGATTGCTTCCTTCTCAATCTCTCTTCCAAACCTTGAGCCTAATATTGTATAAACACCAAATTTTCTTGGACCAAAAAGGAGCAAGCACTTAAAGTGTAGAGAAGAGGCATTCAACCTTGTTGGCAAGTGCAAATTTAGGCATAAGAGGTAAACAAGCATAGAGGACATATTTTTATAATGTGGATCGAATTTGAAATAAGTTTGTTGAGGAGTTTTTCATTTCTACTAAGAATATATCAATAACTATCAAAAGGGTGCATAAAGACATGTGTGGTATAAAAGTTGGATGCACTATTGATTCTCTATTTAAATATGCTTTCCTATCTGCCTGTAAGATTCCATGTGCGTACATGTGCTTATAAGACAGCCACATTCTTCAATGGATGCTGGAGAGCTTCAAGTTGGAAAAGGTACAAAGTTGGGTATGCTGCTCGTATTTTAATCAGGCAATCTTTGAAGGATTACTTGTCATTTGAAGATTAGTAATAAAAAATGAGAATTTTATGACATTATCCTTTTTAAAAAGTAAAATTTACAAGTGTAAACTTCATCAAGAGAGAAGAATATGATTTTCTTGAATAGACTACACTCCATATGAATTCATTATATATATTAGACAGATCTGCTAAGAGATCATATAGTTCAAGCTGGCATGTAAGAGATATGAGGATAATCTTTGATCTGGTCTATACTATCTCTGCATAAAGTTCTCATCTTTCATGGTGTCCCACATTCCTCCAAGCAAGGGGATGCACATAGTTTATAGTTTAATGTTGAGCCAGATCTGAAATACCCTTTCTTAAACTGTTGTTTGTTGTCAAATACCAAAGTCTTGGAAAGTTAGTGGGAAGCCATTACTAATACTATGAATTGCTAGTTTAAAAATTATCAATATAACAATGTTTTTGGAGAATCTCCAAGCATCTGGATAATGCTCAATTCCCAAATTCAATCTCTACAATTTTCAATTCCCATGTTGGAATGACATTCTCTCTTTATTATATTATATTCCCATGACTTTGCTTGAGGAAGTTATATACAAAACAGTAAAACCAAAGCAAAAGTGAATTCCAAGCAAAGATTCAATTATCATATTTGTGAATGCAGATTTGGTTGTGTACTTGATGTGTATGTAAAAACTCAGTTTTCTTGCATTCTACTCACCCACTTACAAGAAAAGCCTTATCACATTGTAACTATATGGTTCTAAGGATAAGGAATCATATTGAGTAGGTTTGGTCATTTATGAAACAATCAACTCTCAAGTAATTGCTTTTATTGATTATTCTTGAGCTAATGTCGGTGTTTAAGTATAATTGCTTTTGTTGGTTATTGTTTTAGCTAATGTGTGTTTAAGTATGATCATGATCTTTTTGTACTTATTTCTTAATTGAACTATCAAAGTCATGAATGATAATAGAACTTTCACCAACTTGTTGCTATGAACTCATGTTTCATCTACCACCACTATTTATTTCTTTTCATTGCTTTCACCTACAGCATTATTAGGTGTGCTAATTTTTTTAAAAATAATAAATTCTTATCCCTATTAGAAAAAAAGATTATTATGTTCACTATTAAAATTGCCGAAGAAGAGTAAAATATAGTTAAAATTTACATATTTATTGGTAATAAAATCGACGATCTTAATTTTAGTATTGTATATACGAAATTAGGTTTAAACTTTTGTAATTTATAAACTTAAGTATTTATTGTAAAACTACTTAATAGCTGAAATTACATACTTATTACAAAAAGCTAACAAACTCATTATGCTTATTGCAAGATCACCAACTTTCTTCTTCACAGAAAACGTCTAAGCAAAGAGTGCTCATCATATATACAGAAGATTAGAATTACTAGAGGAAATGGAGCAAAAGGCGTCTGTGACTATCCAAAACAAACAAAATTGTACTTATTATTTACCAAGAAATAAATAACGAACCCTTCTTATTGTTATTATATCGATCGTGTTATATACAGAGAGTGGTTTCATACACATCCACGAGATGACTTCGAACTAGGGTTTTGCTGTTTTTTTTTTTTTTTGGGTCCTTTTTTGATCTGCCTGCCACCTTGCAAGTCGATTGTTTCTTCCCTCAACCCCATCGAACCAAGCCAAATCTTTCATCACCATCGAGGAGTACTAAGGTGAACGTACCGCCATTTTTTTATACGAACAAGTTCCAAAGATCGAGTGACTCGAACCAAACATTCAGGAGAAAATATCACCACCAACTCTGGTTCTAAACAATTGGCAAACTTTCGATTTTGTCGAATATTTGCTAAAATTATAGTTAAAAATTTAAGAAGAACCCTTTTTAGCCAAATGTTAGAGCTTGCTTAAAATGATTATTTGGTATTTAGTAAGTGTTTATTAGAAATTCAAAAGTGAAATATTCTCATAATTTATTTTTATATATAAAAATTTGTGAAGAACCCTTTTTAGCCAAATGTTAGAGCTTGCTTAAAATGATTATTTGGTATTTAGTAAGTGTTTATTAGAAATTCAAAAGTGAAATATTCTCATAATTTATTTTTATATATAATTCACTTCATTTTTTATTTTTGAAATTTTAAATTAAAATATAATATATTTATTTAAATACAAACTTGCTTGAATCTAATTCGACTTCGCGCTGATCTCCCCGTAACTTTCATCTTTTTGTTTGCATGGACAAGCCATACAAAGCATGTCCTAGTTAGAAGACAAAACGTCCATTTAATCTAGTCTAAGAAAATTATATAGCCGGCTTAATTTCCCTGCTTTTTGCGAACTAATATAATACTTAGTTTTACACAATGAGTCCTCTTGGTAATAAACACTTGGTGGATCAAGTCAATTTAAGTATAAAATATGTGATCTATTAATGATTATTAAACTAAATACACAAAAGTTAAGCTCTCTCAGAAACTAAACTAAACTTCATTTATTTGTGAAATTTTCATGCTCAAACTCATCTTCTAGGGCTTGTAATCCACACTGAAGAAGATTTAAGGGCCAGATACCTAGAAACTTGATGTTTTGGGTTTAAGATGAAGGGTGCTGTTTGCTTAACATGTTACTGGCCTTACAAAACCAATGAGAAGAAGAATATGAGGGCTATGATTCTACCTCCACCATCACCACTTCCTTTCAAAAGTTTATAGTTATGGAATTTGATGATATACGAAATAAACTGCATTCTTAGCCCTCCATCAACTTTTTGTGGTGCTTAATCAAGAAGAACTTATCCAATATAAGCATCAATTAAAAAACATATTTAAAAATTTTGCTATTAAAATTTATCAAAATTTAAAATTACAAATTACGAATCATATTATAACTACAAATTATTTCAACCAATACTGTGATTATAATTGTGGTAAATTAAAATGACAGTTAGAATTATAAAGCGATAATATTATAACCGCGATTTAAAACATGAATTATATGAATAAAAATAAAAAAAATTGTGGGTGCTAATGGGGATGTTTATATGTCATTTCAGCATATAAAAGAAGGTGATTTCATTATGTTATGTTCAATTATACGACCCTTTTTTTTGTTTTGCTTCAAAAAAATCCAAGTATGGCTTTGCAAATTCAGTACTTGATTGAAGGATAATGCTGCAATTAGTTAGTGCCCTCTTCTTTTAGTGTACTATGGTACACTATCACCCTTTGAATATATCTCCTTTGATATGAAAATACTTTAGTGCATTCACCCTCAGCTTCCATACTATTTTTTTCTTAATGTTCTACTTAACCTCTATTTTATTCAATTAACTGACACTTTTATTTTGCATGATGAAACTGCTACAATTTTTCCACCTTACATTTGCACATTCACTCCCATCAGTTTGTAGGATTGGAGAGAAAACAGCAATAGTTCATCACTTTCTGTTAGTGCCCATATTTAATTATAATTTGCTTTGATTAGACCAATTCTTAGGAACTTAAGCTAGTGCCTTTCATCAATAAAAAATGTAACCAATTACAGTCTCTATTCTTTGTGTTCTGAGTTGATCTGACCATTGACCTCAAATTCTAAACTATTCTTATCTTTTTCTCTCCAAGAATTCAAAATGTTCTTCATTCTGATATTCCCTGCCATTAAAAAAATAATAGCAATGTCCTTGATGCTATAAGCACTATCAGAAAACTTCTGTATGCTTTGTTTATCAGAAAAAATCTTTTAACTGTACTAGCTTATTGGTCACTCCTTGTGACATTATTTGGGTTTCTGGAGATTTTCTATATCAGATTCCTATTGTCACCACTGCTAGATTCCACTTGGTTCAATTCAAGGATTTTGCAGATATGATTTGGCCTTACTGAGAATGAAAAAGAAGGGACATAATGATTAAACAGAAGTTGCAATTTCTGAAACTGTGTGGACAGTTACATTCTACACTACAGTCCTAGTGAATGGTGGTAAGCCTGTAACCTGGAAAAGTTCCTTTCTAGTGTTTATCTTTTCAGGTTTCGCTTGGTTCGATTCAAGGATTTTGCAGATATGATTTGGCCTTAAAGAGAATGAAAAGAAGGGACACAATGATTAAACAGAAGTTGCAATTTCTGAAACTGTATGGACATTTACATTCTACTCTACAGTCCTAGTGAATGGTGGTAAGCCTGTAACCTGGAAAAGTTCCTTTCAAGTGTTTATCTTTTCAGGTTTCAGGGCTCAACTTAATGCTAACATATAATTACAATTAACTTGGAAATTAAAACCTGAAACTTGGTTGATTAATTACCTATAATTATGTAAATAATCTTCTGGTTCTACTGGTACAATGTTCACAATCCTTTCCTGAACTGGCTGTGATGGCTGTGATGAGCTAGCTTGGCTACAACCAACAATCTTTTGGCATGTCTCGATCAGGCAGTGTCGACATGTGGGACACGAAGAATGTGAGCTTAGCCACTTGTCTATGCACTTGACATGAAAACCATGGTTGCACTTTGGAAGAAGCCGCACTTTCTCACCGGTTGTGAACTCTGACAGACATATAACACACTCCGTGTCGAGACCAGGGAGTTTCGTGTCAGTTGAATAGGTTACTGTCGGGAAAGTCTTCAGAGCTTTTCGTTTCACTCCTTTGTTAGCCAAACTAGCTGAAGGGTTACTAGCAGACTCAGAGGCAACTAAACTAGAACATCTTAATGCACACCTGATGATAGAGTTCAATCCAAGTGAGCAAATCAGTGCACATAAGAGCACAGCCAAGACCATAACAACATTTGCATCGAAGGTGCTGTCTCCAGAGTAAGGTTCTGAGGGATCGCGGCCGTTTCCGGGAGCTGGAGGAGTTGCCGCAGATGGTGATTTGTCAAGTGGGGCATGCAACAGGAATCTTCTGTAGTATAATTCGACAAAAAAATCGTGAGCCATTTGAGGGGTTGAAGTGGAAGTTGACATGCTTCAGAGAGTAGTATGCTTGTTGGATTGAGTAGTTTAAAGAGATTGAGACACAAGTTCTTGGCAGGGACTGAAAATGGAGACTATATATAGGGATGAGAGGTAAGTAGTTGGATTTGACAGTAGTATTTTCGCAATTATATCAGTAAAATAATTGTAGCAGAGAATATTCCGAGTGTTTTAGCCCACAATCAGTGGTTTAGCTTAAATAAATTGAAGGTTTTTAACTATCTGGAAATGGATTCCCAAATCAGCTTTAGTATTTTTATAATGGACTTTCTAATCAAACTGGGACCTTCCCACTTTCTGTTTGTGGCAGTTGCATTCCATGAATCACATTTCCAAATTGCTCTTAGGGTCCCAGAGAACCAAGGAAGGGCTCATGATCCTTCCTAATACCAAGTTGACACTGAAATTATGCTTTTAAAGATCGCTTTAGTGGGCTTTTACACACACACACTTGTATACAAGATAGTGAAGTTTCAGGCTAGATTATTTTGGTTGTTTTGTTCCATTGCTAGTAAAGTTTCTATAGTCAGACTCAACTCAAACTCGAATATTGTACGCTAAAGAGAACAGTTTCCAATAGATATGCATTGAGTCAATAAATCTGTGTGTCTCTTAGCAGTAATCTTCTTATGGTTTGCTTTTTCATTCTTGTTTTGCACATGCCAATGTCTTTTCAGGTTATTTCACCAATACAATCTCATTCCTTGCCTGACACATTCTAAATGTGTTTTTCTAAGTAAGCTGTAAGATTCCACAAATGAGACAGATGGTATCCCAATCTCATGTCGAAAAGGATAGGAGATACAAAATCCTTTATACCCGAATTGGAGTTACTGTGTTGGAGTTCTCAACAAGTTCACCGAATAATACTATCTTGGGTCATAATTCAAGTTTTAATTGGTAGCACTATGCATGCTTTTGTGTGCTAAGTGCAAATCTTATTTTTAACTAGCAAGATTAGGCTTGGTTAGGAATTGATTAAATTTGGATAATTCTAAGACAACTATTGAAGGACAGAACATTTCCATCTGTAACCCACAATTTGTCCATGCAATGCTCTTCAGATAATATAATTTTTTTAAAAAAATAAATAGATTATCAAGTTTAAACTTGTATACGGTCCCCTAAAGATCCCTCAAATCTTATCAGTCTGCAAAAAACTGTGACCTTTTTTCCATGCAAGTAGTCTAATTGCAATCCACCAAACTCATATAAACTAATTGCTGCTAGTGGCTCTAAATTAAAGTAACGATTTCTAGCAGAACTTTTGGTAATATATTTAAAGAGTCAAGTTGATACTTGAATGGAAAATGTTTGAATAGGTTAATAACAAGCAGGATGATCTGAATCACGTACTATGTTCATACTTAAGAACGAGTGTTTTGAGAGGACATAAAATCCTATAAAGGGTCACTGTTAAACATTCATGGAGGTGCAGAAAATAAGCAAATGAAGCTAGTGGGAGGTGCTTTTCCATATCTGTAGCTAAGTTTAAGCTTAAATTGTTGGCTTTTCATTTTTGTACGAGATGTACCCACTTCTTCAGATTCATATCTTTTTTTTGTGGCTGGATAGCACCTAGAAGAGATAAGAGTAATCGTTATCTGTTAAACGATAATATTATGAACGTGATAATTCTCATAATAGTGGGTGTTTAACAGTAACTATGTCCCCTTGATTTGTATACTTATCATCAGATTTGTATGTCACAGTATTGTGTAGATAGTGAGGCGTAACAGTGAATGGATAGGTTCGTCAACTTTTTTCTTAGTACTATATAGCGAAGATTAAAGTTTCAGAAGAAATTTAGATTCTGATGAAGAAAATATGTATGTTTTATACCTTAGTACAAGGGTCGATCGTAATCATTGAACTGTTTGAGATTTGGTAAGTTTCTGTTTCAGTTCATAACTCGATGAACTCACCAAAGCTGCAACATTCACGACCAACACTGATTATTTAATTTTTAAAAGTCTTTAAGACTATCCAATGGTTCATCAATTGAAACATCGACTATTCATGTTGGTTCAGCCTGATTCTGGCGAAACTGCACGTTGTCGTTTGGATCCATGGAGTTGGCTGCTTCTCACGAGAGCTCCGGCTTAAAGGTTCCTGCAAAACAAGGAAGGCACGTCGGGGGTTGTTTTCCGATAAGCCCCTCCGACGCTCAAATTAGTCTTTTTATGAGGGTAGGATCACTGTAAGTAGAGAAAATTAGGATTACGATCACGTGCCGTATTATGGCAAAGTTTTACCTTATATAAGGAACAGATGCTAGGTTTAAGTCTTTACGTATGCATGGAAGACTTCCACCTGCGGATGGGCCATGGAGCATGGACTGGGCTTGGCATAGTCGATAGGTGTGAGACCAATCCTTGAGAAATAGGGCCGATCGGTCCATGGGTCGTTATAATTGGGTTCGGACCCAGCACGACCGACCCAACCATAACCCCCCTACTTCTCGAGTCTGAGTAAGGAGAAGGGTCGAAGGAGTATGTAAGGATCTCGTAGCTCGTCTTATAGGATAGCTCGTAGTAGGCCCGATCGGTCGGACATTAGTGCATAGTGCATGATCGCTCGTACTGGGATCGATCGGTTAAGTGTTCCGATCGGTCGACATCAGCATTTATTGCGTGACAGCTCATACCAAGAGGGTTCAGGCAAACGTCTATGCTGAGCGGGTGAAGGTGCTTTATTTAATCATTACTGACGGCGCGTGCCCTCTGACAGATTTTCAGAATCTGAAACGAATCGTCTTTGTAACCGCTATGCAGCTGTCACGTACGTCCTTTCAACTGTTACGCCGCTCCGTATTTCGAATAACCCTAATTCACCTCGGCTCAGATTTTGCCACATGTCTGAGCTTGGTTCGGATTTTCTCCATGTGTCGAGCTTTGATTGGGGCGTCCATTCGACCGATCTTCTATAAGTACGCAAGGTCGATAGGCTGCGGATTTTCTTTACGTTTGCTTTGTTTTCCGGCCTTCATCCTATTTTCTTTCGTGTTTTCTTGCCCACAGTCTCCGGAGTTTTCTTTCAATCGCCGCCCAAATTTTCGACTTCAAATCACCAAATAGGTATGTCCTTTTCCCTTGTCTCCTCCTCTAGAGTTTTCTAAAAGGTTTCTCTTAGTAAGCATGTCGTCGGCCAGTTCTAGAAGTGTGGTAAGAGGTATTGAAGAAATTTCTACGAGAGAACGGAAGGATGGGTTGGTCGTGGAGGAGCCACCGAGAGATAAATCGATGATGACCGCGACGGATCTGAAGCGGTCGATTATTAGGAATAGTATCCCTATGTCCTGGGGACCTAGGCTGGCCTTGGAGAGTGAACGGATCCACAGCAACTTGAGTGGGTATTTTGCTGTTTGTGATAGTTTTTTCTCGATCGGTGGAGCAAGGCTTCCGTACGCCCCGATTATTCATGAGGTGTGCGTCGACTTCTAATTGATGTCGAACCAGATTCCTCCGAATGGCTGGAGATTTATTAACGATCTGGCCTTGCTGTGTTATCAGTTTGGCTGTCTGCCTTCGGTCGGCATCCTGTGTCACTTTTTGATAATGAACCAGAGTCCGAGCTCTGGGGCCGGGATCCCTTCTCTGCAGTACAGAGATGCCCGATATCGCCCGGCTGGAACAACTTCAAAAATCTCCGCTTGGCGGACGAAGTATTTCTTTGTGAAACCCCCAGGATCCTCCTTCGAGTCCCAGCCGTGGAGGTATCCTTTAGCCGAGCGGTGGAACGACAC
>JANIJH010000225.1:1190103-1203009 GCA_024520975.1 Erythroxylum areolatum | reverse complement strand
ATCAGGGTTAGCTGCTGCCGCCTGACTGATCTGCGTGTTTCTGGACGTGGTGCCCTGATGTCGGGCCCCACGGTGGGTGCCAATTGGTTCAGCCTGGTTCTGGCGGAACTGCACGTTGCCGTTTGCATCCATGGAGTTAGCTGCTTCTTACGAGAACTCCGGCTTAAAGGTTCCTGCAAAACAAGGACGGCACGTCGGGGGTTGTTTTCCGATAAGCCCCTTCGACGCTCAAGTTAGTCTTTTTGTGAGGGTAAGATCGCTGTGAGTAGAGAAAACTAGGGTTACAATCACGTACCGTATTATGACAAAGTTTTACCTTATATAAGGAACAAATGCTAGGTTTAAGTCTTTACGTATGCATGGGAGACTTTCACCTGCGGATGGGCCATGGAGCATGAACTGGGCTTGGCATAGTCGATAGGCGTGAGACCAATCCTTGAGAAATAGGGCCGATTGGTCCATGGTCGTTATAATTGGGTTCAGGCCCAGCACGACCGACCCAACCACATGTCATGTTACTTCTTTTTATATAAATTAAATTTTAAAATACTTTCAAAATATTAATTTCTAATATATATTTCAACATTTTAAAAAAATCAAAACACTTAAACTTGATCAAAATTTAATTCAAAACTACTTTAAAAGTTTTCTAAATTTGTTTGAAAATTAACATATTTTCTTTAAATTTCACAATAATTTTCTCTTAATTATAAAAGAACTTATGTATTTGATATTTCGGTTGTAAATATTTCTATCAATACAATACATATCGGAGCTGCCTTCTTATCTTACGGATTATGTAGAATGTGTCTTACTCCTAACGAAATATTTGCCTTTTCTTTTATTGTTGAACCTGTTACTCCAAAGAGAGTCTTCATAAAGGAAACATTGTACATGTTGTGGCATAAATGTCTTGACCACATTTCCAGGGAGAGGTTGAGAGATTGATAAAGGATAACATTCTCTCAATTCTGGACTTCAGTGATCTAGAAACATGTATCGATTGCAGTAGGAGTAAGTTGACTAAGATAAAGAAAAGGGATCAACTCGTGCTTTTGGTTTATTAGAACTCATACATATAAACGTTAGTGGTCCCTATACAGTCATGTTATGCAATGCTAGATATTTTCTGACATTTATAGACGATTATTACTGCTATAGTTATGTGTTCGTACTTAAGGAAAAGTTTGAAGTTCTTGATAAGTTCAAGATTTTTAAGACTGAGGTTGAGAACCAGTTAAAAAAATCAACAAAGATTGTCAAACCTGACAGGAGAGTGGGATACTATGGCAGATATGGAGCTACAGGATAAGAAAAGGGTCCGATTATCAGGTATTTGAAATCAGTTGGAATAGTAGCTCAATTCACTATGTCAAGTAGGCTTGAGCAAAATTGTGCGACCGAAAGACATAATTGCATCCTAAAGGACATGATGAGACCAATGCAAAGCATGACTAACCTATCCGAATACCTTGGGGGTCAAGTCATCAAAACAACATTGTACATCTTAAATAGAGTCCCAAGTAAGTCAGTATCCAAGACGCCTTTTGAACTCTGGAAATGATGGAAGCCAAGTCTTACACACATCGTATATGGGGCTGCCCTACTGAGGTAAGGTTATATAATCCTTATAAGAGCAAATTACAGCCTCGTTCCACTCGTTGCTATTTGGTAGGTTATTCTAATCGCTTTAAGGGCTATAGATTTTACTGTGAAGAAGGAGGGGTCAAAATAGTGAAATCGTAGACGACTAAGTTTCTAGAATATGATGTCCATGATGAGGGAGGATCCTCACACCCTCCAGGAGATAGCAGGATGAATACTACGATTATTTAATATCCTCTTCTCATACAGTTAGGTTCGGTGGATGAAGGTCCAAGTACCATGCCTATGCGGACACAAGAATCTATGCTTGTTCAGGAACATATTTATGAGGTACAAGAACCTATGCAATTATGCAGATTCACTGGAGAGAGACGACCTGTTATCTCACCAGATTACATAGTCTATTTGGGTAAATAAGACTATAACATAAGATATGTTATAGATCACAGAAGTCGTTTCTAGACCACATGCAAATATGTGGTGGAAAGTGATGAAGGATGAGATGCAATCTATGAAGTATAATAAAGTATAGGAGCTTGTCAATTCACATTAACATTGTAGACCGGTCAGTTACAAATGGCTATTTAAGACCAAAAAGGACAAATAGGGTCAAGTTGAGCGGTTTAAAGCACAATTAGTTGCTAGGGGATTCACTCAAAGAGAAGGAGTTGACTTTAATGTTACCTTCTCTTCTGTATCCTCGAAGGATGTATTTAGAGTGATTATGACAATAGCAGTTCATTATGACATGGAGCTACATCAGATGAACGTTAAGACCGCTTTCTTGAATGGTAACCTTTATAAGGAGGTCTATATGGAACAACCTAAAAGGTTTTAGGATTAAGATACAATTGACAAAGTTTGTAAGTTGATTAAATCAATTATGGTCTGAAACAAGCTTCCAGACAATGATACTTAAAGTTGGATGAGGTTTTGACCTCATTCGACTTGGTGGAAAACAAAGTTGAAAGATTTTTATATTATAAGATCAGGAGGAGCAAAGTTATATATCTTTCTATTACTATACGTAGATGATATCTTGCTCGCATCAAATAATTTGACCATGTTATATAAAGTAAAGCAACTTTTGGCCAAACACTTTGACATGAATGATTTAGGTGAAGCATCTTTTGTCCTTGGTATGCAGATTCACTGGGACAGATCTCAACACTCATTAAGCCTCTCCCAAAGAGCATACATTGAGTGAATACTACAAAGGTTTAATATAACTTACGGTAAACCTATTGTAGCATCTATTTCTCATGGTGAGAGATTATCTTTGGCACAGTGTTCAAAGAATGAAGTTGAGAGAGAGGCTATGAGGAATGTCTCGTACTCTAGTGTAGTTGGCAACCTGGTGTATGCCCAGGTGTGTATTAGATCAGATATTGCATTTGTTGTTAGACTGTTAGGTCGATATCTAGCTAACCTAGGTGTAAACCATTGGAATGGAGCTAAGCAAATTTTGAGATACCTAAAAGGTACCAAGGATTATATGTTGACATATAAAAAAGTCAACGATTTAAACCTCACAGAGTATACAGACTCCGATTTTACTATATATCCGGATGATCGAAAATCTACTTCAGGGTACATTTTTATATCGGTAGATGATGCAGTATCGTGGAAGAGTGTCGAGCAGATATTGGTAACTTCCTCGAGTATGTATGTAGAGTTTATTGCATATTATGGAGTTACTATACAAGTAGTTTAGCTCAAAAACTTGATTTCTGAATTATTTGTAGTAGATTCAATAGCTAGACCCATTTAGTTATATTGTGATAATCTTGCTGCAGTATTGTTCCGTAACAACAACAAGAATATAAGAGGGTCTAAGAATTTAAAGGTCAAGTACTTGACCATAAAGGAGTTGATTCAGGAGGGTGAAGTTGAAGTGGAGCACATTAGGACTGAGGAGATGTTAGCTGATCTATTGACTAAAGGACTTTGCCCACTAATGTTTGTTAAACATGTATCCAGTATGGGTGTATTAAGGTCCTTAGATAGCAGTAATTAGGGATTATTGTATTTGTTCCTTAAAAGTTTGTACATTTTGATGTATTATGACATTATGATTATTTATGAATATAGATGATCATCTTTTTATCCTCAGTAATAATTGTTCTTGTGTATAGTCATAGTATGAAAGACTTAAGATTTGTGTTGATCTTAAGCATTTTAAAGGTCATTGGGCATATATAAGGATTGACCTTGAGTCTATGTCATTTTGACACATACAATTTAGTACGAATATCCATAAATTTAACATGACATTGGAGGATATAAGTTTTCAATCCTATAAAGGTTCTCTAATATAGTTTAGCATAAAGTTGGGTAATGTAAAGGTTTTCTCTAATATTGTTTAGCATTCAGTGAGAGAAAACAAATTTTTTCTAATGCAGTTTAACATTCGGTGAGAGAAAACAGGATTTCTCTACCGCAGTTTAACACATGTAGTTTAGCTTAAGTTAGAGAAATCGAGACCTACAAGCGAAGATAATACGTTTTAGATCATATAGGTATCATCCTAATTTGCTACACTCCATTTTTTCATTCATGTTAGTGAGGTAATAAATATTCGTAATTATATTGGACTTTTGTCGCACATGACACATATGTTTAAAATTTTTTAATATTAAAAGCCTTGTAAGACGGAATGTTGAACTGTCATTACTTTTGGATCAAATGTTTTTTAAAATTTGATACCAATACAGTAGCATGACTTAACTATTTTTTTAAAAAATTAAACTTAGACAAAACTGTAATTAATACTTGTCCAAGGGGGAACGTTGGACAATTTTGTACTTCCTCATAAATTTGGATAACTATTAATTGTATTTTCATATTTTCAATAACTTATAAGTTAAGTTACATAATTTGATCCAGAGAAAGGTAATAAAGTGACCCAATAAATGATCTAAATCAATGAGTCGAAGTTCGGGAGAAAAATGGATCTCAATTAGTGTAGATCAAACCCATATCGAACTTAAAATGAGAAAACTCGATATGGAAGCTATATATAAAGGTTAAGGTCTCTTGTAGTTGATCATATCATTAATAAACATATGGATCGTTTGACCTGTTGAAAGCATTTACGTCTTGAGAAAATTGTAGAAAGACGTTAACCGCGTGTCCGTGAACGTTTTTCGTAAAGATCCCGAAAGATTGAAGTTAGAGCTCGTTTTAGCTTCGAAAATTGCTTTGGAAGTTCAAATGGAACTGAAATCAGGTATTCTGCATTTCCTTTATTTTTAACCCTTTTATAAATGATCCGAAACACATAATGAGGTCTATCCTACGTGTTACAAAATCTAGCTCTCAAACTTAATTCAATCTAGACAATGCTAACCCTATTGTTCAGAATAATGGAGGAAGAATCCTATCGGGATAAGTGAGTATTGGAAAGCTAAGTTGTGTGTTCAAAATACTAAGGTACGTAGGTTAAGGCTATCCGTGGACGAGCATTTAAGTTGTTCGAGAAAGGGACTAACTGCATCAAAATTTCAACGCTTGCCCTTTTGTCTTAGTAGGCTCTAAGTGACTTTATTATGTGTATTCGATGTGACTCGCTATATATATAAATGCATCGGAAGAGTTTGGCACGCTCACTTATTATAAGTAAAATGGTCATTTTAAAGATAAAATACATAGTGAATCAAAGAATCTTCGGCCAATTTGTTTGCACATACAGAAGGTGCCAAATTGTAAATATATAGTTACTTGATGGCACCTTAATCTTAAATTAAGAGTTAATAATTTTAGTAGAAACTATTATTTTCATAAAACAATATAAATGCATTACTATATATATAATGTATGTTAATTGTATATTTTTAACTGAAATATAGCTGCATACTAATAGATAATAACCATTTCTTTTACTATATTTGCATCTAAATTGCCTTTAAGAAAAATGTTTTATCTAATAGAATAGCAACAGCTATTCAATTACATGAGCATGTTAGCTTGAATTACGTACATGTTGGAATTTTGAAGTTATAAACTCATCTTTGTAATTCCATCGCACGACTCTTTTTTAGTACGAAATGTTAAGAAGAATCCCCCTTTTTTTCAATTAAAAGTTGTAATTGATAATCATTATGAATTTTATTGGGATAACAAAATAAAAAGTATTAAATATTTTTTATTTAAATTTTTAATGTTTTGAATTTTTAATTAAGGTTTTAAATTTTTAAAAATCAGACAAATTAATTTAAAATATTGTATTAATAATAATGTGATTGAATGAGTACATGAAGATTGAAGATTGATATCTATAGAGACTATGCGATATTTTTTCCTATATACTTTTTAAAAATAAATAAATGGTCATATTTTGAATACATAGTTATTAATTTGTGTGTTAAAAAGGGTTAAGAAACTATATTGATAAAGATAAATAATTAGATAACCTTTTTAAATGTCAATCTTCACGTATTCTACAACAACAATAATAATTCAGTAATAATTTCTCTGAAATGCGAGGTCTAGATAGGTCCAGTATTATGGAACGTTATCTTTAATTAGTAGAGAGATTATTTCTAACTGGCCCGCATGAAAATAAATAAATATTTAATAAATAAAATATAAAATAAGTACTATATTAAATAATACAATAATTTAAAATTTAAAATAACAACAACAACAACAACAACAATAATAATAATAATAAGTAGGAAAAAACTTAAACTAAATCCCTAAGAGGTAAGTACAATATAATTAAAAGTTCAGGTTAACTACAAGAAGAAATGTTAAAGTAACTATGAGAACGGCAAGGATCTCTTTACGATATATCATTTATTTGTATCATAGTATGCCAATGTTTTATATTGTGGGTCATATGTTTGGTAAGTTCTAGCAATGTCATATCATTCATAATCACCTCCCCCAATTTTTTTTAGACCTTTTTTTCTCTTATAGTCTCTAAATAATATTTTCTCGCATCTTCTCACTAGAGCAAATGGGTGTGTTCTCTTAACATGTTCAAACCACTTAAGTCTTATCTCTCTTAACTTTTCAATAATATTAGTCACCTTTAACTTATCTCTTATCGTTACATTCTTTACCTTATCTTTTCTAGTAAGGCTGCACATACAACGAAGCATCCTCATCTCTATCACTATTATTTTATGACTATGTACTTATTTGATGGGTCAACACTCCATCTCATAAAGCATGACCGATTTAATCGCTAAATGATATAATTTGTCTTTGAGCTTGAGTGATATATTCTTGTCACATAAAACTCATGATGTACCTTTCCATTTAAGTTACCCTGATTTAATCTAGTGTATTATGTCTTCGTCAATCTTTTCATTACTCTAGATAATCGATCCTAGGTATTTAAAATACTCATTTTATGGTATAACTTATGAACTAAGTTTTACCTTTACATCGGTAGCCATCCTATACCTTGAAAAGTTACGCTCAATGTATTCAGTCTTAGTCCTAATCAATCTAAAGCCTTTCAACTTTAACGAATCTCTTCAAAGTTCAAGCTTGACATAAACATCATTTTTTATCTCATTCACTTAAACAACGTTATTAACAAACAACATATATCAAGGCATATCCCTTTAGATATTCTTGGTGAGCTCATCTTACAAAATTAAATTGTTTGATTTTTAAAATTTAACATTTAATTATAAAACTTTAAAAAATTGAATACTAAAATAAAAATACTAAAAAGGTAGGTTATCCATTTTTTTAATTTATACATTTAACTATAGAACTCCAAAATTTTGAACGTTAAAATAAAATATTAAAAATTCTTTATTTTGCATATCGAGATTCGAATTTCATTTTCTTCGACAACAATGCACAACTTCGAGTGTACAAAGGACAATAGCAACACACACTATCTAATAATATCACTTAACCAACACTAATGTCAACCCCTCGAGCTTCTTAGAAAGAAAGACATCACATATTAATTAAGTGAAGAGTAAGTAGTCAATTCTGTTGACTATGAAGCGCTTGATGACATAATCAATAAACCTGACAAGTTGGTTTTGTGTTAAACAGTTCTTCTGTAAGTGACATCAACTATTAAATTATCCACAACCTCCTCTTAATAAGTATTAAGAAGAAGGTTCCAATGCGGTATATGAAGAAGTAAAGCACGTCGAGATGCTTAATTTTGTCACTTACGAGAGCTTAAATCCTTTATTATCACTAAGCTAATCTCCAAATTATTAATTACACTTTCTCTATCGTATATTGTCATGTTAACTAAAATTTATAAACCAAATAAGATTTTGTTTAATATGTTGTTATCTCTTTTTTATAAACACGTTAAATGTTTGGTTAGAAAAAATTATTTATGATAATTTTCAATTTGAATTTGTATATTTTGATAGACTTTAACTTTAATTAAGTTTTATTTATATTTTGTGTTTATATATAATTTATCATTTACTCACTACTTTGGAGTTAATTTTAATTGTTTTATCCTATTAATTTCATGAACTATTCAAAATAGATCATAAGTGTGACATACCGCATGGTTAAGCATTATATATATTTTAACTTAAGAAAGAGATTTCAATTGATTTATGAGGTTTGTTGGCTTGTTAGTTTCTTCATCCGAAAGATCAAAATAGCATCTTCCTCTCTTCTATTCTATGTCCTCTATGCATTTTTTAACGATAATGCCAATTGATCCATGCATGCTTCTGATACACCAATGAGCCTTTGGCAATGCAATATAGGGAGATTTGTGTAGGAATGGCGAATTAGCCTCAGCCTCGGGCCAGCTAACATGAAATTTGACAATTTTGGTTTGGCTAAATTTGAGTATTTAGATATAATCATGTTCGTTACAGTAAATTAATCAAATTTAATTCAAATTTTAATTAAATTAATCTGAATTTAATGCATTGAAATTGATTTGACTCAACTTACATTTATGCATTTCTAGTTGAGTTTAAATTTCAAAAAGAAAAATTGAACTTAAAGTTGGACCTTAAGGATTGCTAAGGTGGAGCTAAATTGGTTGATGTGAGTGGTTCAGCACTTCCATCCCTTAACCAGAGGTCTTAGGTTCAAGTCTTGAGAATGGAGTGACCAGTTTGTTCAGTACTTTATCCTTTATAGACTGATCCGGTACAAGTAGGGAATAGTTTGGGTGTGGATAACTTCAAGGTGTCATTCTTATAATTAGAACCCTTCCAAAACATCATGTGCTATGGCAGACCCAAAAAAAGAAAAGGATTGCTAAGGTGGAACCAGTGCGTTGTTAATTCTAGATTTGTCCACATACGTTAATGTAGGAAAGGAAAATTGAAGAATATGATATGACATTTTGATCCAACATATAAGTATTAAATGATATTTCTCATCCCAATGTAGTACTTCAAAATTTTCTTGTTTTCAGATTTTTTTAGAATTTGGAAATTGTCTGTGCAACTTGCATAGCTTCTGATGCTATTTAAGTAACCATTGGTTCGAGTTGTACCTCACAGAAGTGTAACCACCTCACCACATGGAACCAAGCTACATGCAGAAACTTACTGACTGTAGCCTGGAAAGTGCTGTTCTCTTTAGAGAAACAGAAGATGATCCATTATCTCCGGAGAGCATCGAGGAGATGGTTTTTGATGAACACTGCTTGGAAAGATTGCTCGCAATCGAATCAGAGCTCATGGACTTCAGTTATGGAACGAACCACCGTTCGGTGATGGATGTTGAAAGTCCCAACTTCATTAGTGACGAACTGGGTCCTGAAACGATCCTGGAAACACATGAGGGACGAGTTGCGGAAGAAAGTTCGGGATTGGAGAGAGTTCAGGAAGAGGTCATGCAAGAAACCAGCTTGACGGATCTTCTGTTGAAGGGAGCTGAAGCTGTTGAAGCAAGAAACTGGACTCTCTCTTCCTCTATAATTGCGAAGCTGAAGTTTCTCTTATTTCACGGAGAAAATGGCGATGACCGTTTCCACAGGCTGGCTTTGTTCTTCACTCAAGCTCTGCACTATAAAACCATTGATGCTCTGCAAAAACCTGTTTCCCTACAACCTGCAAACACCATGCCGGCTTTTCAGGTTCTCCAAGAACTCTCTCCATATGTCAAGTTTGCACATTTCACAGCCAACCAAGCAATTCTCGAGGCCACAGAAGGTGATCAGGAGATTCACGTCATTGATTTCGACATTTCGGAAGGAAGCCAATGGCCTCCATTGATGGTTGATCTCCTCACTAGAAAGACTGCATCGGCTTCTTTTAAAGTTACAGCCATTGTAAATGAACAAGAGAACGCAGCGACGGTTTATCAGACAGGAAGAAGACTCAAAGAGTTCGCAGGTTCAATCAACCTGTCATTCGAATTCGAGCAGATGGTGATAGCGAGTGAAGAAGATTTTTCAAGGATTGCACTTGGTGATAATAATGCACTTGTAGCTAATTGCATGATTCACCAGCTTCACATGCCAAGCAGAAGTTTTGCTTTCGTCAGGACTTTCTTGTCTGGTATCTGCAGATTATCACCTAAGATTGTTGTCCTGGTAGAAGAAGAACTGTTCAATCTTGTCAGAATCCCGTCAATGTCTTTTGCGGAGTTCTTCTGTGAGGCTCTTCACCACTACACTGCACTTTCTGATTCACTCACAAGCAGTACCTGTGGTGGATACAATGTGGGGTTCAAACTACTAGTCAAAGAGTTCTTGGGTCCAAGGATTCTGGAGAGTATAAGCAAGTTTCCAAGTGAGGTTGAAGAGAAGCTATTGTGGAGAGATGTGTTCTCTTCATTGATAAGACTCAGACCAATTCCTATGAGTACATGTAATGTTTCTCAAGCAAAATTCTTGATCAGCCTGTTCAGGGGAGGGTACTGGGTGCAGCATGAGAGCTCCAAGTTGACCTTGTGGTGGAAGTCAACACCTTTGACCACAGCTTCCATTTGGGTCCCCCTTTCACAATCAAGATGATGTATGCCCATACCACATGTCTTGTTATTGTTATTCATGGAATGGCATTGATTCTCTTTTTGTGGATCAACTTGCGGAAAGCAACTAAATTGGAAAAGATACACAATAAGAAGTTGGAATTTTGTTCTATTAATTAGTTCATAGATTAACTTAATTAGTAGATAAAAATTTTATTAAATAAATTATCAGTTACATAAACTAAATTATAAATTACGGGTTACAAATGAATTAATAATAATATCGATTCAAGTAATATTTATAAATGTATTTACTTTCAATTTACATTTTTCAAGTTACTCAAGTGGTAAATATAATAGCCCCTCAACCTCAACTCGAAACTAGATCAACTTATCTAAGCATGTTTCCAATTCTTGAAAGATTCTAAAGAAGTTTAGTCTATGGCCTGGACAAGCTCACTTTGTGGCTGGAATATCAGGGACAAGAATAATATTATAAAATGTCGGGTTTGTAGTTGACTTTGATCTTATTATCACTCTTCACTTTATAAATTTAGAAACAAATGGATGAGAGTGAGACAGGCATCAATCTTCCTGAGACAAACAAGAGAGTAGGGACAAATGTAGCTACAAATTAACCATTCTAGTTTATGTAGCTTGTGTCCTCAGCTGTTGGGACCAAGAACTAGTGCTCTTTCCAATGTTGATTCCCTTTTTTTATTTATTTAGGTATTCCTAAGAAATCAAATATATATTAGTTCTTTATATAAGTATACGATAATCTCATCCATGCTTGATCTAAAAAAAATGTTAAGTAACCAAGTTGTACTTCCACTATAATGATCCAATTTCATTATTTAAGCCAGACTTTTGATTTTGGCATGAAAAGTTATAAGACTAATCAACTTATGCATTTGGTATAGAATTAATATATGCTAAATGTAGATGTCTCTTAAGGGCTAATCTAATTTAGGAATGATAATAGGTACATTCGGGTCGAACTTGTCATTGGCCTAACTCACCCAAGTTACCTAACACTCATTACCTGCAGTTCGGAGCAAGCTTGGCCCTGTACATTCCTGCCTTTGCCCAGGGTTACTCTCGACCTGTCTCTATTTTGTTTCATTTTATTTTTATAAGGGTCATTTTTATATTTATAAAAAAACAAAATAAGATAAAATAAGACTTTTTTTTTTACTTTATGCACAATTTATAAAACATTAGGAACGGGTCTAATCCAGAGCTTAATCCAAGTACAGCAAAATGGTATTATCTAATATAATTAACTAGAATAGCATTGTTTTGGTGCGAGAGTTGGGATAATTAGGGTCAAATTTGAGCATGTTTTTATAAGTTTAAACTTGACCTAAAACTTGGTCAACTTGAGTTCAAATCTATAACTTCAAATTAAGCTAAACTTTAAATGAGTTTTTATAATTTGAAGTTTTGGATAGAAATGACAAAAAAAATAAGATCTACATTAACTTAATTCAAAATTAATAGGTTAAGTTTGAAAAAGATTTAATTTTGATTGAGTTTTGAGTCAAAATTTATGATCCTAAAATGTCTCCTTATATATGTAATATTATTAACTTAAATCATCTTATTTCAAAATTTATAATGGATTGATTTAGAGTTATTATTCGTATTTTACTCAAGTTAAGAAAACTCCATTTTAATTCAATAAATGAATTTAAACTTTTTAAATATAGTTGAAACAGGAAAAGTGCCTAAGATAAGCCTTTTATCTAAGTTTGATCGAATTTAAGTCCAATTTATTATCAAATCTATGAATATTTTGGACTCTTAACTTGCTTCAACCATTAGTGGCCCTAATTTTGGTTTTGACTCTTTAAATTAAAATTATATGATTTTATAGAAATCTGCCTAAAAAAGCTCCTACTAAAAGGCCGTAGGGTACACTCAATGCTGGATGGCATTTAGTTAAATCGATTGCTTGATTTTGAGAGTGATTTAACTGAATCAGGATTAGTGCTTATTTCATAACGTGTACTAATTGGCATCTCAAATATGGTAAACTTAGATCATTCCATCAAGTTGATGTTTCGATAATTGAGACAAAAAATTAAGTTGGTAAAATAAGAGAATTAATGTTTAAAAATTTAATGATTATTAGAATACTAATATAAAATTAATGAATAAAGATTTTTAAAATAAAATTAAAATTGAGATTATTTTTAACTATCCAAAAAGTTAAAGTTTAATTGAATAAGAAAATTATTAAATGAGAATTAATTAGTTTATTTTACCTTATAAAAATTAGTTTATTTATGAATATCAAATAATTAATTAATAAAACAATTTTTTAATAACATAATTTATTGAGTCTTTTTATTTTTCCGATTACATAGTCTCGAACTCTGCGTACATGTGTTGTTCTAGCTACTAACTTCTATAGCA
>JANIJH010000225.1:1080927-1092922 GCA_024520975.1 Erythroxylum areolatum | reverse complement strand
ACAGGATATTTTCAAGAGTTGCATAGTAAGGATCTTGTGACTGTAAATGATGCAATAAAGAAATTATTAGAAGATGATAGGACTTCATCAAGAGTCCAGAATCTTATTTCAAGTTAAAGCATTGCAATGTTCTCTTACCTGCTTCATCTATGGCTTCTAGTTCCTATATTGTTTCTCTAATTTTAAATAAAAGCTTGATTACTATGTGGGTTATTTATTTTATACAAAAGACTCTCTTAAAACAACGATTAGAAAACCGAACTGGTTGGTTCGGTGTAATTGCAAAAATCTTAAATCGATTAAATTTTTAGTTTAATGATTTTCTGAGGCTTAATTTTTAGTTTAATGACATTAAGCCTCATCCATTAGTATGTTCTGAGACTTAATGTCACAATGGATGATCTGTTTCTCACACTCTTCATGCAGGAAGAAGATTCCTCTTGCTATGTTTCACGAGATTTGCATTCAATCATCGGCATGAATTCTGTTTTCAGATGAAAATAGCACATCAGCTAAGGATCCATTGCTCATGTACGAGTACACCAGGAGTCTCTGAGGTCCATCCATGCAATAACCAAGCAACTGGACTAAGCACCGATGATGTGTTTTCCCGATGGTCATTATCTCATTCTGAAATTCTTGCTGTCCTTAGGTTAAAATCCCGTCCAATCTCTTGACAGCCACAGTCTTCTGGTTTTCTGATATGAGCCCTTTATATACTGTCCCGAATGAACCTCTGCCAATTTCTTCCGTGAAACCATTAGTCACTTGGTCCAATTCTGAGTATGTGAATGATGCAACTTCCTCGTACAAGCCATTTGTATCCATTTTACAGATGCTACTATATCTAAAGGTCCATACATGATACCTATACATATGATTATCCCACAAATTGCCAGTGCAAGAATCAGAAATGAAAAACATGAAGTTATGACAATGATGATCTCGTTGCTCTTTCCGACCTTTCCCTTCGGTTCCACAGGATCATTCCTATCTTCCTCGGAGGACATGGACATTCCTACCTTTATAAAAGCTGAGTTTGAATCACCCATATCTCTCTTGCCATATTTGAGAGGCAGTCTTTGCTTCTTACATTAACCATCTCTGAATAGCGCAGCTTCACAATTGCAGTCTTCCAGGCAGGCTTGTCTGCAATCTTATCCTCTGATTGAAGGCACGGTGAAGTATGGAGCATCTTGCCAAATAGTATTGGGCAAGTCCACCTGAATGGTGGCGTATCTGCTACTAACAAGCTTCTCTTTGCAAGTTTCAGCGGTGAAATTCCTCACACACCCATAATTCCAGCTTCCAGGTTTTACCATTCCAAATCCTGGACGACAACGACATAAAGCTTCCTGATCTCTCAAAACACAGTAGCCATTAACACCACACAATCCTCCGGGTCCACACTTATCAGATATAGTATACCATTCTACTGATCCGTTACCATTAGCAGTCAAGTTTCTTGAGTACAACCTAAATATCCCATCAACATCAATTCTCCCCAAGTAAGTTGTTTCGTTTGCTACAACACTTCCCTTCCTGAAGTCCTTTATGTTGAAACCAGTTGAGTTGATCATTCCTAGGATACTGCTCCTGAGTCGGGCCGGGCCAGAGCAAAAACAGGATTTCATAATCGAAGAGCGTGCTCTTAAAAATGCAGAACAATAATGAGCACCAAAATGAAGAAATTGGAGCAACTCTTGATTGCTGTAAATCACTGAACATAAGTTGTAGACTTACGTGGTTTTCATCATTATTATTATTGATAATCATACCCCATATTTTATGGCAATTATGAATTTTATTTTTGAAAAGTCGAAATATATTATTATATACACAAGGGATTAGGAGGGAATGAGAACCAAAAAATTAAATTTAAATAAGTTAAAATTGGATAATTATAGTTGTGTAAAATTTGTTTAAAATGTTAATGATGGGTATACTTTATTAGAAATTTATGCATTTAATTATTAGAGATTAAAGTTGGTGATTATATGTTTTTTTTTAAACGGAAGAACCCGTATTCGATACCCTTTGAATGCGCACTAAGTAAACTTTTAAATTGACACAATAGTCTGCAAATCATGTCAACCAGGTAATTTATACTAGACAAGCCTTATACGAAAGACTCGATCGAGAGAGTGTAAGTAAAGAAAATCGAATATAAAACCTTTTATTCTCGTGTCATTCCACTCCATCAACTCAACCACTCCTTAGAGGGCATACTTATATAGTTGATAACGAGTTAGGTCAAATTTGCAACCAATTTTTCTAAATTTTAAATATGATATCAAAAGTTTTTGTCTAATTTTAAATTTAAATAATATGATTTAATTTATTAATTTTGAATATACTTAAAAAAATTATCAAATTTGAATTTAATTTTAACTAAACAAACTATTTTCATTGTTAAGAGGATATTAGCAATGATTAAAAAACTTAATTGATTAAACCAGTATAATTATAAAAATCTTAAGCTGTCCAAATTTTTTGTTCGATTTTTAACTTTTCAGTTCGATTTACTTTAATAACTTTTTTTAGTAAAAATGACTAATTTATTAATTAATCAATACATTTTTATTAATTAATAAATTCTTATAAATTAAAATAAACCGATTGATTTTCGTTTAACAATATATTTTTCAATTAAACTTCAAAATTTTTGATATGGACAATTTTTTTCAATCATATTTTAAATTTTCTAATTTTATTCAAATTTATACAGGCTTTATAACGGTACACTACCTGCTAAACCTTTTAAACCTTAAACTTCTTGTCTTATTTATATTCAACTTACGATATTATTTAAAATTTTAGTAGTTTTCTTTTGTGAATGATGAGTACAAAGCAAATCTCTTCTAGTTCTAGTAACGTTTTTGAATTAATAAGAAAAAGGTAAATCTTGGAATTTCCATTTTTAATGCATGAGTTGTATACTTTTTGCAGAATGATCCCAAAAAATTGCCTCGATTGGTGGAAGAAGTAGGCATCGATGACCATCTTTAGGGGACAAAACGTGGTTAAACTAAAGTGAGGGTCTTAGGTTTTTGGGAAACTAATGATTAGCTTCAATTCTATTTCTCCTTAATCCAAGTTTTAATTACTTAATTTCTGGTCCCATGTTTTGTTTTTTAATGAAATGTGGCCCTTATATTTTTGTGTGTGATTATAATAATTCCCATTTCTATAAATCTCTTTATATATTTTTAAACCACTTCAATTTTTTAATTTATCTTTATTGCATGAATCAGGGAAGGGTAAAATTGAGTCCTATTCTGCTTAAGTCAATGAAGCTCTATTAATAAACAAAAAGTAATGTCTTTCTATATTTTTGATATACAAATATGATAGTGAAATAAGTATTGACCAACTTACCAACCGGTCAAGTCGGTGGAGTGGAAAAGATAAGGCTAAAAGGTCATGTATTCAAATCCTCCTATTTATGCTCTTTCGATTGAACTTATCGTACATGGCTTATTTAGTACGGAGCACTTGGTTAGCATGATTTGTAGACTATTGTGTCAATCCAAAAATTTACCCAGGCATTATAATGCCTGAAAATTGAGAATTGAGGTGATTACAATAATTTTAATGGTAAAAACAAAAACAATCCATATTAATTTGATTAAATACTTGAAACATGAAACCTCAATCAATTCTCAATCAATTCGGTTGGTTTAGCTATAAAAATTTTTAACCGTTCAACTTTTCTATTCAATTTTTAACTTTATAATTTGATTTATTTTAATAAATTAATCATGTATTATTAATCAATTATTAAAATCTAATTAATTTATTAATTAATGATCAATTTTTATTAATTAAAAAGTTCTTATAAATAAAAATAAATCAATTAATTTTTATTTAACAATCTTTTTTCAATTAAATTTCAAATCTTTCGGATGATTACGAATAATCTTTTTCCATTATATTTCAAGTTCTTTAATTTATTCAATTTTTTGCCGATTTCTAATATCGGTTGAATTTTTTAAATATTAAATTTCTTATCTTAGTCCGTTCTTTATAACATTACTATATATATATAGCTTACAAAAATGAGCCTAAAAGGACAAAGTAGAGAATAATAATAACAATAATGAGTTGTTGATGGTAATTTGGTGTTTTATAGAAAGCATCACAAAAAGGTGTTTTATACACCCAACCAAAAATCATGTAATGCCAACACCACAGGTCTTTTGGATGTATCACTCAAAATACCTCTCATTATTTCAATATGTATTTTCTTGATGGAATCCAAAGGAATTTCAAATAATAACCCCAACCCCTCACTCATGTGGTATGGTAAAAGCTATTTCTTTTTCAGTCTTTTTTTGCAGGTTGCTATGATCACAAGGTATCATAAATGTCATTAAAATTATATAAGAAAAGCCTATAATGGTGGAAATTTATTTTTAACAAAAAATATATAGTTTAAAATAACTATTTATATTAACAAAATATAAATAGATAATATGGTGAAGTAGTCTCCAACTTGGGTCCCAAGTGAGTCTGATCAAGATGAGCAGAAGACATTTTCCACTCTTTCCCTTTCAATCTCTGTCAAATCAGTAGAGTACAAATCAACTGCAACACATGGCTGATGGATAAATGACATTACCAATACCATAAACCTAATTTGACTATATCTAACCTCTTTGAATGTGATTAATTTATATTAACTTCAGGCAGATTTGTTCAGTAACAGATCAGGTTGAAACTGTTTCTTGATCCATCCAAAGTTGTAAAGATTCTGCAGGAAATCAAACTCTGGTGTAACATCTAAAGGGGTTGCTAAAAAAGAGTTTAAGATTCATACTAACTGAGTTTTAATGATCTTTTTGATATTATAACAGTGTTAAAGGAGTTGAAAGATTCATATGTACTCAAACTGATAAGAGATGATTCTGTTTCTTTTTCGAAGTTGTAAGATTTGAACCAACCTATCCTCTCTTGAGTGGTCAAGAAGAGAAATGATACACACCCAGTACGTTTTTCTGTCACAAATATCTGTGAACAAACCTCAGAAGAACCAAGAAGACGAAAAAGAATTATACTACTACGTACCCAGAAACCCATATACAGTACCCACCAGCTGTTCCTTGTGTCAAGTAAAAGCAAAAAGAAACAAAAGGAAACGGCAAAACAAAAGGAAGAGCCACCTTATCTTCAAAAATTGAATTCATGGTGGCGATCGCCAACTTTGTAAGCCAATGTCGTTGTGTCTCCTTGAGGGGCCAGAAGTTGGTATGGGGAAATGTCTAGGCAAGAAGTTCAAGTAGTGGCCTTTGTACGTATCAGACTTTGGGTTGAAATGGAATAGATTGGTGGTTCTTGAGCCGTGAGTGTGACAAACAAAGAAAACGAACCACAGGATGGTCCATACAAGTAGTATAACCACAACCTTTCTTTTACTGTGAGTAAGAACCATCATGCAAGACTACTGCAAATGGAGAAGGCTTCTTCTTCCTACTTGATATTGATCCACTGATATGAGCAACAAGATGAGAGCACGAAACATGAGAAGCTGAAACTGAAACTCTTAGTAGTAATAACAGATAGCTGTTGGATTTGTGTTTGAGTGAAGCGAGAAAGAGGGAAGCAGAGAAAAGATATGAGCTTTAAAAGAGATTCTTCTTCCACTACGAGTAGTAGTTGTAGTAGTGTAATATCTGAAGCATGAAAAGCTGGACGCTCAAAACCTTTTCGATTGGTCTTTATGGTAAGAAATTATTATAAAAGAGAGAAATATGAAAAGGGTTTTCTCTTTTGTGATCGGACAACCAAAGAAAGTGAAGTTCTTGTAAAAAGAGAAAAGATGGAGCATGAAAAAAATAGAAGAAGAAGAAGAAAGAAAGAAAGATTGAAAGATCAGAGAAGGGTTATGGAATGGTCATGGTTTCTTGTGGTTAGGTGAGTGCTTGGTCCCCACTTGGTATTTAATTATGGCCGACTGTAAGGAACTGTTACTGTTGTTTTAGACCTCCATCAACAGGAACTTGTCCCTTTTACTTCTTCTCCTCTCATCTCATCTCATCTTCTTGCAGGGTTTTGGTTCACCAACTCTGAACAAATCCCTGTGAAGTCAAAAAAAAAAAAAAAAAAGAAGAAGATCTACATTATACCCTCCAATCTCCGTCAAACTATTATGATAGTATCCAAAAATGGATTCTTTAAAGTTAGAAGGTACAAACAGAAATAAAGTATGAGAACAGTAAAGTATAGAATAGTATATATAAATTTTCTCTGACTCTAATGTAACCCATTCTCCTGAATCAAAGGGACAAGACGCTCATATCTCAATCCATCCATTCGTGTACAAGAAACCAAGGCGTATGATATGATCGTGTACTATATATTTGTCCTTAGTCCTTGCACTACCTCTTATACATGTACTATTTTACCTCAAATCCAAGCTATCTCCATTCCTTATACTGTTCCTAGGAATGATCAGTTCTCTGTTTATTTTATTTTATTTATAATACAATATATACATATATATTAATTCAATCCTCTTAAACTGAAATGTCATTTGTAGCAAAGAAAAAAGAAAGTTACTAGTTACTACGGATTGAACGACCTCACATGACTCTCTGGATTCAACTTCGAACCTTATTAACCCAAAACCTAAATGTCATTCCTGACAATGACAGAGAGAAAAGAAAGTTCCTACGGGTTGAACTACATCCAACCACGACTAGCTGTCTTTTATTGCAGGACACCCAGAAAGAGAAGAGAAGAGAAGGAGTAGGTTGAGGGGTTCGTGTTAATGGTCATGTCGTCTACACCAATTGTCCATTGTCCATTGTCCATTTCCCCATACATTGTCATTTGTCACACCGCACGATATGTGAGAGTACGTGAAAAAGGCCATCGTCTATCTCAATTATAAGGGGATAACAGAAGATAGAGATGTTTCGGATGCGTACATGGTACTTACTATATATTATTAAGTAGCTTCTTAAAGTATAAAACAAAGGAGAAAATAATTCAATTCAATTCAAGATTAATAATAGGGTTAGATGACATAAATCTCAGATTTGTTAAAAAATCACTTTTCTTAGGTTTCAACTAAAAATTAATGACAACATATGAATATTAGGCTATGTTTAATACGACGCGATTAATAACGAAATGAAATAGAAAATATTATTTTATCGTTTGAGACGAGAGTTTATGATAGAATGGGAAGATTTCACATTACATCCTAAACGGTTATGCTTGATTTGGAAGATTATGATGAAATATAAAATAATAAATATGTACCACCTAACATACTTTCAATAATTTTTTATAATATCAAAGATACCATTAACCCTAATAACAAGCAGCTAGATAATACATTTCATTATTCTATTAAGGGTATAATAGTCATTTATTATTATTATACATGTATTACATTATATTACATTCATCTTTCAAACAACATTTTATTACATTACATTATAAACTTTTCTATCCCGCCCAAATAACAATTTTTTAATATTACATCCATTTACATTTCGTTCCATTATGTGTTATTATATTTTATTCCATTAAAAACCTTACATTCAAGGAAACATAGTTTTAGATATGGACTAATTAAATGTTATTTATATAATAATTCAACTCAACTTTAAAATTTAAGCTGAAATAATTAAATTTAATTCAAATCAATAATTTATTATAATTATTTTAAATTATTGATTTAAATATAATTTAATCAGTTTAAATTGAGCTTAAGAGTTAAATTAAGTTACTATATTAACAACATTTAATTAGTTCGTATATGATATTAAGTTAAGATACTATATTAACAACATTTAATTAGTTTATATATGATATTAATAATATCATTAATAATAATAAGTGAGTGGTTGAAATTTCAATCAGTTGTCTTAATCTGATGCTTACAGCAGTGTTTGAGTATCAGAAAATGCCAAATACCATGATCGTGTGGCTGGTGAAAATAATTATTTAATATATACAGAAACCTATGCATATCAGTATCAGCAAGAGAATTAGTATTTTATGCATATCAGTATCAGCAAGAGAATTAGTATTTTCCTAAAATTATTTAGTAAAAGTCACACATCAACATCATTGATCATACTCAATCCTGTTTTAAAGGCATCAATGTCACTCGATTTCCTCTCCGTCACATTCATCTATTATTCATCCTATCTATTTATTAAAAGTCAGTAGTTGGATATGACGAAGAGGGCACAGGGGGATACAGAAAAAAGGAACAGCCACCCGTGATCATTTCAAAGAATTTTATGTTGGACTTTTTTTATAAATTGAAAAAAAAATACAAAGAAATTCGTAATATTAGTATTTCTAAATTTCACGAATAAAATTTTTAATATTATGATATTTATTTATTATTGAATTATATTTAAATGATAATTTATTTTGTAAAAAATATTTATGTTATAAATAATTAATAAATATAAAATTTAATAAAATTTTAGAATTGAATTCTTAACTTTAATCATTCTAAATTTAATAGGAACTAGGCCTTATGATCCGTAAATGGATTGGTTGGAAGTAATTCAAAAACGTGACATGATTAAAATACTGTACAGAAAAGGAGAAATTGGTATATATATATATATATAAAAGCCTCTGGCTCCAGACCCCAGAGGCAAAGCGAAGTTTGTAAAAGTGTTTTAGGTTATCTGCAGGGTATTATATCTTTTGTGTGTCATTTTTTTTGTGTTTCACAAAATGAGATTTAATAGTATATAATAAAAATTGGTTAATTGAAACAGAGAATAATTTCTCAACCAATAGATTCTTTTATCTTAGGAACAAATCTTCTATTCTGCCTATCATGTTCTTCTTTATTATCAATAGATCTTATCCATTCATTATAATAAATTAGATGATTGAAATCTACAGAGAACAGAAGGAACAGATCAACGAAAATAGAAGATCTGTTCTTTTTCCTCTCTCCGCCTAGAACTTTTAGGTTAAACATGATAACATATTGGTCTAAATGGTAAAATTTAAAAATAATATAATGATAATAATTTATAAATTACATATTTTAAAATAATTTATTCAAAAAATTAAACAACAAGGCTAATTTTAAAAGTCATCTAATGATAAAATAGCTTCTCTTGGTATAATAAGTCTTTTCTATTATTTTCACCTCTTTTTCAACCAAGCAACCATAGATTGTTGCGCATCTTTGTTCAATTTAACCAAGCAACCATAGATTGTTGCCCATCTTTGTTGAATTTTTAAGTAATGTGGATTCATTATCGAATAAGCGACTTTTGTTGAATTAATGTCATTATTTTTTTTATGGTAATTGGGCATAAGTAATGACTTTTAGGTCAATATTATAAAATTCATATCTAATAGGAGTATCTTGTAGCTCGAAGATATTGTAGTCTTTAGTGAACTCTCGAAAATTTTATTTGTCATGAATCCCTTTTGAAAAGATCTGTTAAATGTCCAATCAAATTTAATTTATTTTTTATGTTTGAAAATTTTAAAAAATCAAAATCATTACTTTTTTAAAGATGTAGTCAAATACATATAATAATTTGCAATATTATATTTAAAAAAATTACGAGTCAAATAACTAAAAGTTACGATGACGTATTTAAATCAAATAATTATTAAAATCTTATCTAACATTTAGAAATGCTTGAGAAATCTTTGTAATATAATCCATTAAAGGACCTGATTAACTTTTAATGAGATGATTAAGTTTGCCTTAAAAGGATAAATACTCAATGGTTTCGACCATAACAACTAAGAATGACCAAAAACAAAAAATGCCCATTTCGAATCTAAAAATGTAATGAGTTCATAGTACAAGACCATCATCAAATCAAAGTGACCTTGCACATCAAAACAAATTAAATCAAGAGTAAAGATTTACCCCCTTTATCTTTTTTCCTCGAGAGTGCATTAAAGATCACATCACTACTACTCCAAGAGAGGAACGTCTTGACCATTAGATTCAAGTTTTTGATGCATCCATCCAGTAAAGTATAATTAGATTACCCCACTGATTTGATAGGAGAAGCAATATTGAAAACACTGGACCCCTCTACTTATGTATAAATCGAACTGTTTTGTGGGGTAAAGCCGTCGTGTCATCAAGTTTCTTATTCTAGCTTTTTTGTGATCTGTAACTTAATGGGTCACGAAGGTTTCATTTTATCGAGGAAAAGAAAAAGAAACTTGGCCCCAATCTAGCATGATATGATCAGGATCAATTCATTTGTACCTGTTTTTCTGTATCATTCTGAGCTTACCTCCATTCATCTAATCCATTGAATAAGAACAACCACCTTGTGCCAATATGATCAGGATGAACATAATGTGATCGATGAAGAAATCGTGTTGTTAGTATATCTAACGTTCGAAAGGATTGAGTTTCGATCTTGCTTATTTTCAAACTTGAATTCCAATCTTAAGCTACTGTCATCTCTATTAAATACAGACACAGGAAATAGTTTAAGATATCAACCTTCTGAGATTATGAACTGGTTAGCTGTCTTTTTCTTGACAATTGACACCGATCTTTACGTTGGTTTCAAACTTATTTAATCAAAGATTAGATTACTTAATAATGCATTTAAAAGATCAGAGAGACTTGAAGATGAAGTAGGAATTGACATTTAAGTTGAAAATTAGGTTTCTGTCTGCAAAACAAAGTAGAATGGACCCTCTGAAAGAACAGCATTTTCTCAATTAGTATATAGTAAATGTTAAATAAAATTGAAGAACCTAAAGTAGGATTAAAAAAGAAGAATATTTTAAAAATTAAAGTTTCACCAAATAAGTAAATTATTAACTAAAAATCGATTTATTTATTCTAATTTATAAAAATTGATCGATTAATTAATAAACTAATCAGATAAAAATTAATGTTTAATTGAAGAATTAAATTGTTACATAAAAATAAACTAATTATTTCTAATTTATAAATATTGATTGATTAAGTAATAAAATAATTAGTTCTAATAATAATAATAATAATAATAATAATAATAATAATAATTGAAAATTAAATTGTTCAAACATTGTTTGTTTTGTTTCTGAATTGAAGCCATTAGTTTGATCTTTCTAACATTCTCAAGGCTTGATGATATTGGGCTTGAGGAAGAAGATGGCCCTGCACAGAAACTTTTTATACTTATAATATTACAAAAAGGAAAACGGAAACTAATACATATTCTATAATACTATATGTGAATATCTCATAAATAACAATGGTGTTATTGTTTAGTGTTTAGGGTGACATTAAGTGATTGTTTAAATGGGCTTATGATACGTGAATAAGTACTTTTTCACTACAAAAGTTTTTTTAAAGAAAAATAAGTATTTGACTTTAAAAAAACACTTCTTTAATAGATTTTTTTCAGCCAAAATACAACTTTTTAAGAAGCTTAGATTTAGAGCTTCTCAAAAAAGTCTCTTAAATAACTTTTTTGAGTTGATTTTTCATATCAATTAATGAGCTTATTTTTTAATCCATTTTATCCTTATGCTTTACATATAATTTTTACAATACCCAAAAACTCATCTTCACGCTTATCTTACAAACTCATCTTGTCTAATCTCTTGCGTAATTATTTTACTCAACTTGAATATTTATTTTGAGATTTATACAATATTATTTGACTTTTTATATATTTTAACATTTATTTTTTATATTAGTTTTACTTATGTTATAATCCATATAAAAGATTTGCTAAGTGTGCGATTGGTTCGTACAGAGGAATGGTAATAGGAATGAGAATGAATATAATAAGGAATGGGAATGGATATTATCATTGTAATTATGATGGTTGGTTAAAAGGAATGAATGATTACCATTATCATTGATAATGGTTGGTTTGTAAAAATAATAACAAATAAAATTTTATTATAATTAGTTAATTAATTATATTATATTATAATTAATTATATTGTAATTAATTAATTACAATATAATTATTAATTAATAAATGAATTATATTTTAATTAATTATATTGTAACTAATTAATA
>JANIJH010000225.1:1066183-1078197 GCA_024520975.1 Erythroxylum areolatum | reverse complement strand
GTAATTAATTAATTACAATATTTTAATTAATTAATGAATTATATTTTAATTAATTATATTGCAGTTAAATTAATTACAATATTTTAATTAATTAATTAATTAATTATATTTTAATAAATAAATAATAATATTATTTTAATTAATTATATTGTAATTAATTAATAACAATATTTTAATTAATGAATGAATTATATTTTAATTAATTATAACAACCATACTCTTATATAACAATAATACACATTCCTCTATATTAGGAGAGGAATGAGGTATTACCCAAAAATGGGTAATAAAAATAACATCTCTATAATGATACCCCCTTATCAAACTTAAATTTTTATTCTATACTCATTTCCTTTTTTTCATACCCACCAAACAAGCACCCCCTAAGATATATTTTCATTTATGTTTCATATGATTTAAATTTATATAATAATTAATATATTATGTTTTGCATACTATTTAATATACTTTAAATAATATTTATATGCATAAATAATTTTTATTACAAGATAAAATATAGTCAAAATTAAAAGTGACTTTTATTTTTATGTTATCAAATAGTTTACTGTATGAAGCTCTTTTTTAAATGACAACTAAATATTCAACTGACTTCTTAAAAAAGTTATTATTAGAAAAGATCTACAAGAAAAAACTCTACTGATATAACTCCAACTAAACAGAGACTACATCAAGTTAGTTTTGTTAGAGACTCCAATTTTTTATTGGAAAGTGGATTAAACATGGTTTTAGAGTTAACCATGGAATTAGAGAACACAGTAAAGTCCAATTAGCCTTTTCTCTTCTCTTAATTAAAGTTTTGAAAAATTGCAATAACTTGCACTTTTTTTTTTTTTCACATAAACATAGCAAAGTCCCCATACGTATCACGAAGAGATTTGAATGGAAAACGTGTATTACTACTAGGAGAAGACAAGTCAACGATATGCGCTGGTTTGGTTCGAGCAAATCCTCTCCAAATCGACTTTGTTCACTTCCTATATTTTAAAAGACAAAATTTTCTAGGGTTGGCAAAAATAATCCAACCTGCCACCCCTAAGTCAACAATCTCCGTACTGATTTAATTTAATTATCAAAATTTTTGGTCGGTTCCTTTTTTTTTTTAAGAAACCCAAAATTCAAAATGTTTATATAAAATAATACTATGTTAAATAAAATATTAATATTTTAAGTAAAAATAACATCATTTTTTAAAATTTTAAAAGAATAAATTTAATCAAATCCGATTGACTCGATTATGCCTAAAAATAAAATTTCGAGCTAAATTTAAGCTCAAAAATAAAATTTTAAATCGACTAAAGTTTAAGCGGTCCGACAATATCATGACACCTAAAGCTTATTGTTAATAGTACTAAATAAAAATGAAATGCACTTGAAGAAAAGAGATGCATGTATGGACCAATGACTAGGATATTTAGGTATGAACTTAGTAAACCACTAAGAACTATAGAGCATTTTAAGGATGTGTATTTTGGGACTGAGAAGAGAACAAATGAAGATAGTTTATACATAAATTAAGCCTCTAATTTGTAATTAAAGTCACTAAGGCTTAGATGATATTGAATTAAGCTTTTAGGGATTTGATAATTTAAACTCAGTTCTTTTTTTTTTTTCATGCATGTATGTCCTTTTCAAGTGTAAATAATACATGAACAAAGTTTGTGTAGGTTATTTTATTTTTTAAATAAATTGAAATTAGCAAATTTATGTCAAACCCTAAAAAGTTAATTAAATTAATGATTCATTAGGGCTAAATTGTTGAAAAACTCTTTAATTCTAGTTTTAAGACACATAAAAGGAATTTTGATTGAATAAAAATGCGCTTAATAATTTAAGTTAATATTATATTTAATTTTATCTAATAAACTTAATAATTTCATAAAATTCATCTTAATTTATAAAAAAGAAAAAATTATTTAATATTATCTAATGTTTTAAAAACCAAGCTAGTTTTACAGTGAAAACTTTTGATTGATCAACTTTTCAGTTTGATTTAATTTCATAATTTTTGTTGTTAAAATCAAACACATTTATTAATTAATTTGCTAGTTTTCGTAAACTAATCAGTTTTAATAAACTAAAATAAACCGACTAATTTTTCATTTAATAATCTCCTTTTATAATTAAACTTTAAATTTTTCAATAAATAAATATAGTCTTCTTTAATTATTTTTAATTTTTTTAATCCTTAACAGGTTTTATAACAATCTGATATTGATTGAACTTTTTAAATTTTAAATTTCTTATTTTATCGGTTTAACTTTTAATTCAATTTCGAAAATAATGATATTATCAAAAATTATGTCTTAAAACATGAAATATTTTTCCACCCTTTAAAAATTAATTTTCTTATCACTATCAATAGGCTCTTTAAGTCTTTAATATCCTCTTTTTTGTTTTTCTCAACGTTGACTTCATCGGCAAGGCAATCAAATCTTTGTCACGAATGAGAAACCCTAGTTGGTCGTCTTACGAAAGTTTGGAAACCATTTTTCCAAATTTTGACTTGGAAACCAAAACAAACCCAATACCTATGGCATGTGGAGCAGATACACCAAATCGATGAACAGGAAAGGGAGTACTTGGTTAGGTTTCGGTCAAATTTTGGTAACTGAAGACTTAATAAAACAAGAACAAGTCTTTGTCTTTGAAACTTTGATGTGTAACAGAGTCAAAACAAGCCAAGCCATACACACTACTCGTGTTATTGTCATGCTCAAGTGTGCTTAGTTACGTATGTACTTCCATTACCACACAACTATTCTTATCCAGTCAAAGGATACGTTTGTTTCTTAAATTATTATATAAATTTATAATTTTAAAATTATATTTAATAATAATAGCAATAATAAAGGTACGTAACACGTATTTCTGAAGGGAGTGATCATAAATTTCATGTGATATCATTTATATGAGTTCAATAATTACATTCATACATGCTAATTAAAGTTATTATTATCAAAGTTAATTATTATTCGTATCATACCTAATAATGTCTGGTATACAAATATTATAGTAATTATGGTAGGTATGATGGTACAATGTAAATACACATGGAATCCAATGAAATCCCACTCAAGTAAAAATGAATATCTAGCAAGTAGGTATGTATTGGATTAATGTCATCATCACATCCTGTCTAAAATTTTGTAGTAAAATAGGGTCTTAAGAGGTTTGATAATACGCAACCTTAAGCTATTTCCTATATGTATTGGACTAATGTATCCTATAGATATATTAGTTCTTATTACAAATTAAGACTGATGGTCAATTCAAACTCTGACTTACCATAGATTTATAGTCAATTTAACCGAAGACTTAAGGGTAATTTTTACTATAAAACAACATCATTATAATTTTAAGATTAGACCGAACTTGAGTCGTTGTCTATCTCTCGTGCAAGCCATCCTTCCTGACCATTATGCTCTTGGTAAGGAATGATAATGTAGGCAACGAATGGAAGTCTCTTTTGAACTTAGGAAAGCAAACAAGCTTTTCACGAGGGGATAGTGGAAATGAATGATGGTGTGTTTGGAGCCTACTTAATTAGCTTAGATCAAGCATCATGAATTCGTGAGGAAGGCAAAATGTACTGAATAAATGAGTGGTTTAAGCTCACACTTTCGGTGCTATTTGCTATTCCAATCATTCCCCTTTGTAATGGATATGCATAATCATTAACTCTCCGTCTAATTTGGAACCCCCCAAAAAAAAAAGAAAAAGAAAAAGAAAAAGAGAGTGCACGTACCTGTAGAGGTAATAATGAATGCTATAACTTGTCTGCTGCAGAATCTCAGGCGTAAATTGGGGGCATTTACTAAACGTCGCCGTTCAAATGAATAAAAAATAAATACTCTTATCAAAATTTAAAAAATATATTTATATTTATTTTCTACAAATTAATAAAAATGCATAAGAGCTGAGAGCATAAGGCCAAATATTTCTTTTTGATAAATAAAAATTATAGTATTAAAAAACAAAAAAAGGTTATCCGGTACATAAGACTTCGTATTTTATGAGGGTAAAAAAAAGTTATCATTTGTAAACAACTTTATTTTTGTATTTTATAAAGAGATTATTTTTGTGATTTAAACTCGTGACATTTTTTTAGAAACCGAAGAGCCTACAATTGCTATCCTTTGGATATACACTAGGTAATCCTTTGGATTGACCCAATAACTTTTAAATTACGTCAATTGGATATTTTGAACTAGACAAGTCTTATACGATAAGTTCGATCAAGAGAACGTAAGTAGGGAGATTCGAACACATGACTTTTTGGCTCTATGCTCTCCACTCCACCAACTCGACCAACCCCTAAGAGGCGAACTCGTGTCCTTCTAATAATAAAAGAGTAAATTTACTGGTTGCTTCAAAAATAAATATATTAAAAATAAGGGACTAAAAGTCTAATATTGATAGACAAACATGCATTATTTTTAATAATATATTGTCTAAATATATTTTCCTTAATTTTTAAAGCGCAAATATTCATTTTTAATGTTATTATTATTAATGTTATTATTATTTATAAATAAATGTTAATGTTAAAATGTAGTTTTGAATATTCTACAGAAAATAGTAATTAAATGATGCAAATCGACGGACCAACCGAACCTAAAGTGGGGTCCATCGCACCGTCACGTGTACCTTCTTCTCTCATGGCAGCCGTTGATTTTGATGATGATTAGATTATCCAACGGGTGGAAATTAAGGAGAGGGTGAGGAAAGACACAATGCGGTGCTTCCAAATAAAGAAACAATCCCAACCAGCTTTGACCATTGACCAAAAAGTTAAAAAAATAAATTATATATATAAAAAAAGAAAATCGATGACGTCACCGAATTTCTTTAAATCCTGCGCCACCAGTCTCTCTCTCTACTTTCTCGCATTTTCTCACTGCTCTGTGTAAATTTTCTTTCGAACCAAACACCATGGTGAGGGACTTGTGCATAACTATTCCCAGCTTCTTCAGATGTCCCATCTCGCTCGACGTCATGACGTCTCCGGTGAGCCTCTGCACCGGAGTTACTTACGACCGCGCAAGCATTCAGCGGTGGTTGGATTCCGGCAACAACACGTGTCCCGCGACCATGCAGGTCCTCCATACCAAGGAGTTTGTGCCCAACCGCACCTTGCAACGTCTAATCCAGATCTGGTCGGAGTCAGTGCTGCATAACCGCCGAGTCGACTCGGGTGCTAACTCGATCACATCACGCGATGAAGTCGAAAGCATTGTTAAAGACCTCAGGTCTAGTAATCGAGAAGCGAAGCGGATTGTTGAGGTTTTATCGAAAATCCTGTGTTTTGCTAAAGAATCGGAGGAGAATCGGGAGTTCTTAGCTTCAAGGGAGGACTTAGTGCCAATGCTCATTGATTTCTTGGCCGATACTGAGTCTGTTAGTGATATTGAACTGATTGAAGAACTTGTTAGGATTTTGGATATAATTTTGCCAAAAATTGGAGGCAGAAAAAAGGAGCTTATGACATTACTATTGAAGAAGAGGAATGACGATAAAGATAATAGTAACGGCCTATTTTCGCTTCTCTTTATTCTTCAACAAGGAAAGAGCTTGGATTCAAGAATCGGATCGATTAGGGTCCTCGAAGCGCTGGCGGTCGACGCTGAATCGAAGTTGATAATCTCGGAAACAGACGGGTTATTACCAGAACTGACAAAATCCATATGCTTAGAGTCCGATCCATGCTTGATCGAGGCTGCGTTATCGTGTCTAATCGCGATTTCGATGTCAAAACGCGTTAAAACCAAGTTAGTTCACCTGAAAACAGTCACAGAACTGAGGAAGTTACTGAAATCAGTTAATATGAGTGTATCTATCACTGAGAAGGCGATGAAGGTTCTTGAAATGGTAACGTCGTGCGGGGAGGGAAGAGAGGAGATGTGTAAGGACGCGGAGGGCGTGGAGGCGGTGGTGGAGAAGATGTTAAAAATAACGGCGGGGACGACGGAACACGCGGTTACGGTGCTGTGGAGCGTATGTTATCTGTTTAGAGATAGGAGAGCGCAGGAGGTGGTGACGAGGATGAATGGGTTGACCAAGATATTGTTGCTTATGCAGAGTAACTGCTCGCCGGCGGTGAGGCAAATGGCGGCAGATTTGTTGAAGATATTTCGGGTGAATTCCAAGTCTTGCCTTTCAAGTTACGATACTAAGACTACCCATATCATGCCCTTTTGATGTTATGTTGAAAGAAGAAAACATTTTTTTTTTGCGATTTTGTAAATCAAAGGAACAGAAATTTTTGGTAGTTAATACAACAAAGGAAATTGGTTCAACACATCGCACTGTTCATTCACTGTTCTCGATTTTCCGTTTCATAGTGAAACACTGTTTGTTAATCTATGTGAAACACTGTTTGTTGCAATCTGACGATTAACTTCTGTTGCTCCAATTTCAACGTTAAGTTAGTCCTCAACCCATTCTGAACGTTACATTACAGAGCATATTCTTCACATTCATTTTTTTCTAGAACTAGATTAATCTTTAAGGTCAATGTGAGGTTAGTGCATGTGAAGCAAATCTTATTGTTTGGAATGGAAACACATGAGCTGGAAATGCAATGAAATGAATTGGATGCCCCCTCACGTAAGGAGCTTCAGAGATTCCGGAGATCAGCACCCCACAGAAGCTTGAAAGAGCCAGAGTAGCAGCAAATATAGTAAGTAACTTTGACTATAAAGCTGACTCTGTAATTTCTTAATTGCAATTGCAAAGAAACATACAAAGGTATACAGTGTGGTGATTGATAGAGAGAGGCAAAGTGCCGCAATTTCTGAGATGGGTTTTGCTTTGCCAACGACTGCTTTTTGTTATTGTATGCTGAGTTCTTCCTACTTTTCTTCGTTTGATTCGAGTAAAATTGTATTGTTTTCGATTGCAAAAAGGAGTGGAAGAGCTCGGGATCACGATCCAAAAAAGAAATGCGTTTAAAATTAAAGGGAGATGCACTGACTCTAGGTTTGACCACCGATCTCTCTGACATCATCAAGATGGGCCCTTTGGAGAACACACAAAAGGAAAGGAAAGGCGAGAAGAGGTATTTCCATTTTCACAAAGAAACATGTTCCTTTTGTAATGTTCATATTTAATGTAATGGCAATACGTGGTTCAGTGTTGTGTATTGGCCTTTTTGTATTGATAAAAGGGGAATGGGATTGGTTGCAGCGAGCATATCAAAAGTTAAGGGGGTTGAAGAGTCACGGAGTGACGGAGAGGATTGTTCCCTGAGCACTTGAAAGGGGTCCCTTTGCCCTTTTTGTGATTCTCATTCTTTTTTTTTTTCTTTTCCGTTATATAAACATAATTGTATTGTTTTGGTGGGTGTTATTCAGGCATTGGATCCTGTGTGATTGATAATCTAGGAGTTGCAGTAGTAAAAATTGAAAAAAAAAGTTTGGGTGTGTGATGCCGGGATGCAACTTGTTGATTGTTTCTAGTGGAGGTGTCAATTATTCTCCATTAGGTACCATGTTGGGTCAAAATGGACATGTCATGTGAAACTTTATTTGATTGATGGAAGAGGGTTTCTTCTTAGTATCGTAGCAAAAACCTTGAGGCTATTGGATCTCAAGTGGGACCTTACGTCATCATTATCAACACCCAAACAAATAAACACATTAATCTATAAATCATAGGAAAGAGAGATCCCTTCTGAGATTGATGGAATAGGCTTGATTGATAAGCTACTTCTCCAGGTATTAAGGAACCTGATGACAGTTACCTGCCCCTGATTACTCCTGTTTGGTCTTGGCTTTCTTGTTTGTTCTTTCTTGCTGTTCTTGATGCTGCTTTGTTATCACCCTCATCTCCTAGTCTCAAAAGATAGAGTGGAGTGAAATCACCCTAGTTATTTTGGCTTGATCTATTTTGTAGTTTCCTTTTTATTGTCCCATAGCATGAACAAGAGAGTGAGATGGTGGCACATTACATACCCACAATAGCTTTTGCCTTTAGTGTTTTTTTAGCTGAGAAATTTCTGTTGTCTTGAGGGTTGGTGGTTTGTCACGTTGGGCTTCCATAATTAAAAATCCATCTCATTAACATTGCACCAATAAGGATGACCTCAAGTGGTAGATCAAAAGTTTGATGGACATCTTTTAGAGAATAGAATAGGATTGAAGTATAAAGAAAGGAAGATTAACCTAAAAGTGCCTTTAATTTTTTCTTGTTGATGATGTTTAATAAGGTGGGAAATATATGTCCATATACCTTCCCTAAGCTTTGATTAAACTTCAGTGTTAGGCGAGGAAAAAGATGTTGACAGGTTAATGGATGTGTTTAAGAAGTTGTCCTTTCTAATTCATTAGTGTAGTGACAACATTACATCACCTATTTCCTGTTATGGTGTTTGGTGACAACATACTGATGGAAAACATTAGCAACAGACTTTTTGGTCAGAAAGTAACAGAATAGTTTTGGTACTCCCAACATAAACTTCACAAGAGCTTGTTTATGTGGGAACTAAGAAAACAAAATCAAAAAGATTGGACCAATGACGCATACAATACTTGTGCAATTGAAAGGATTAGACAAATATCACATGATGAGGTCCGAACAACTGTTTACCAATAACAACATAGGTGTGCACAAAGTCAGTAAGATCATGTATGGAAGGTAAAGAAAAAAAGTCATCCTAGGATCACCACCAAACTCCACTTAATTGTGGATTTGGTTCTATTTATACTTTTTTTAAGTCCACTAATGACCAAACAATTAGAGCGTAAACAAGAAGCTTGGGTAGTCAGATCTCCAAGGTAATCCGAAATAGGAGAGTGTGATGGACCTCGGAAAGATTTTGCACACAATCTCAATGTTGTTCACAGGACAAGAGACCCATCCAGACCTCAGGCAATATGTTTTGCAAGAGAGAGGATCTTGACATGCTTCTTTTGTCTCAGCTCATGGGGCACTGGACCAAAGACCCTGGTTCCAACAGGCTGCCCCTGTTTATCAACAAGCACCACAGCATTGTCATCAAACTTGATCTCACTCCCATCACAACGACCTCGCTGCATAGCAGCACGCACAACAACGGCATAAACAACCTTTCCTTTCTTCACTTTTCCATTTGGTGCAGCTTCCTTTACAGAAGCAACTATGGTATCCCCCAATCTTGCGCCCTTTTTCCCCTTCAAAGCCTGTATGCACATGACCTTCTTAGCCCCAGAATTATCTGCAACTTTGAGAACAGTCCTCATCTGTATGAAAGTCCTTTGTTGCTGCATACATGCAGCATCATCAGCATATCGATAATTTAGTTAATGAACGATAAAATGTAAATTGAAATGATGGAAAGACTGGACTTCATTTCCACTGACACGGATGAATTAATGACAAAGAAACAACAATCTTATTGCTCCAATAATCTCAACAAAAACAGACATAGTTTGGGGAACAACAATGCTTTATGAGGAAAGAAGCATCTTCTTGATAATTTAGAATGCTTGACAATTCATCAAAGGCCACTTCTTCATCAATATTTCTAAACTATATTTTAATATATTGCGTAAATTTGTTATCTTGAGCAGTTACAGGTTCTTATCAGATCTTGAGTTTAACAATTGGTCACCCCCGATGAAAGACCAAACCAGTAATCTCATATTTGAGATATAAGTAAATTTATGGGCAAATCCACAGACCTGAGATAACAAATTGTTGCATGTCACCTCACTGGATGCATTCAAGGAGGCAAACAAACTGTCAACGAGGCCTCCCAACAATGTTCGGCTCCCTGCTCATTTTGCAATTCGTCAATATTGATGCATGATGAACATAGTCTATTACGTATGAACTAAAACATGAATCATTAACTTCATGAAGAAAAAAAGTAAGGGACCAAAAATGTACTTCTCTATTTGAAAATTTTATTTGTAGCATGAGACTTCATTTTTCAAATTTTTACTAATTTAACTAGTAATGGAATAAGATCTACGGAAGAGATATAGCGATAGGAACTAGCAACTTTGTATAAAGATTCTCCAGTATGCTTTGAAGTACGTTATAAATAATTAATTACTGATCTATGTATTTGGGAGTCACAACTTCGTTAATTTAAAGAGTTTTTACACCAGCATACTTAAGACCAAATGGGTATAATATGAGTTAATAGTAAAGAAAATCAGTCAGCATGTCAAACTTTTAGCTGTAGACCAAACTCAAGAATCAAAACAAGATTGTGTTAAAATGAGAACTCATAAAAATGTAAATCAAATGGGACTTCGTAAATAAAAAACACATACCACTCGAGCATTTGGAAGCTATGCTCATTGCCATGTTATCCCCACTTGCAAAACCTTGACCACTGAGAGAGGAGAAAGGATTAGAACCTAACTTTCTAGCTTTCACACAAATAAGCCCCAAAATGCCTTAGCAAGTAAAGTGAAAATATAAAAAACACACAACAATGATAAAGCTCAAATCATGTCTTCAGGCAAAAAACAAGTATCAAACCATCAAGTGGCATGAATATATACATTTGGAAGCTCACATCTATAGGTCGACATGAAACAAGAAAGGGTCTCCTTAACCACACCCTAATTTCACATCATTCGTGAAATTACACTATATAGACTTTGAAATCTATAAAGATCACTATTTAACTTAAGCAAGTATAGTGTATGAGGAGCTCAATTTGAATATCAACTACTTTAAATTAGCTAACCGACACAAAAATCAAGCAAAATCAAATCCAAGTAATGTTCTAAATAACAAGATTTAAGGCATCTAACACACAAACTCATAAGCAACTACTTCCTACTTTTATAGTTCTATAACAAATACAAATACTTTGTGAAGTTCAAGTCCCAAGCCTTCATGATCAATCCAGCAATGTCAAGAAAGTTACAAACTTAGAGTAGAACTGAACTACTAATCACCCAAAGTAGAGAATATTACAAAGTCTACCAAAAAGAGTTCAACTCGGACATTTCATCGAACATCTTACAAACCATCTCAACACCACCACAATTTCCCACAAAAAAAAAAGAAGAGAAATCATACACAGTACATAGACGTTCTTGTTAAATTCCAATTTGAGCACGGACCCATTAAAGGACTTGAGGAAATCACTAGGTTGAATGGGATTTAAGTGTACATGCATGGTAATGAACCAAACCCAAGAATACCCACGTGACCAGAATGCTTGAAAAGAGAAGAACACCCAAAACCTCAAAAATATATCATATAGAACCGTAGCTCACCGAAAAGAAGAGCCTCCAAGCCGGCAGAAATGGAGCGAGAACTTGCAGTTGCAGGAAGAGCTGCGACTGAGGCTTTGTTGAGAAAGTTTAGAAAGGGTTTTAGGGCTTAAAGCCTTCTTTCAGTTCTGTTGAATCCAAAAGGCCCAAAAAAAGAAACGTCTCAACATGTAATACCTCTTGTGATTGTGTTTCCTTTGTTTGGAGTGGTCCAAATAGGCTTAAAGGAAGGAGCAGAAACTGGAGTCCGATTAGGAGGGGCTTTGGTACAAAAGTAAGGGGAAGTCTATTACTTCTTTACATTAAATGTCAACTCTTATATCCCATTATGTTATTAGATGTTGATCTAAAACCAATATAAAATTCGGTTTAAACCAGAGGAAGCCATTAGAACTTGATTCTTGGGATAATGGCACATGTGAATTCCATTTTGTACACCCACTAAATGGAATGTTGACCTTTTCTTGGTGGGCAATAACGAAATCCACCCAACTTGGCATGAAAGTTTTCATTGGGTCGACCCCAATTGTTCCTCTGTTAGCCTCTTGTGTGTGTTTTCTCTTTGGTTTTAATCTTGCACATATGATGTCTGAGAATGAAAAGATGTAACAGGATACAAGTTTTGAGAAGGGAATAGCAACCACCAGTCACGTATTGAAATGATGGCCAAAAGGAGCTTTGGACATTGAACATGCATGATTGCGCATTTCTTGCCTAATACATTACAAAGTTTTATTTTGATGTCCCACACATCTCTTGTTGGTTAGAAATTTGTAG
>JANIJH010000225.1:1016218-1065855 GCA_024520975.1 Erythroxylum areolatum | reverse complement strand
CTAACAGCTAAGCAAGTTAAGAATTATATCCAAATTGATAGAGACAATGCTAAGAGGTTTATAAACAATATGAGAGAAAGAGGAAAGATATCAGCAGTATGCCAGTTTCTGGACTTAGGTGTGGGTGGGTCGTGTTTAGCCTTTCTTTTGGTGAACTACATAATTAAAAAAGCAATCTTTTGTCACTACCTTTTACTCATTTCGATATTTATTTATATGTTGCTTTGGTTTCCACTATGATTTTTAATATATCAGTCTTTGTTTATTTCTCTTAAGGTCTTTCTTTATTTGTCAGAACAGAGTATACTTTTAATATGAACTTAAAAAAAGCAAAAGCAGAAGCAGAAGCAGAAGCAACAGCACCATAAAGACAAATGAAGGCAAAAGATAACAGAGCATATCGTGTGACCATTCTAAGCCTTCCTTTAAGCCGTCATTGCAACAGTACCTTCTACAATTTCAATTGCCAAAAAGAAAGTGAAAAAAGGAGCCATTCATTAGGTGAACTATATTACTTTGTGACATTCATTAATGATAATAGGAGAGCATAGGTATACTTTATAAAGTAGAATTCTAGTATTTGCCAATTGCAAAGAATGGGAGGTTGAGATGAAGAATCAAATATATAGAAAAATCAAGTACTTGAAATTAAACAATGGTACTGAGTTCATGAACTTACAATTCTAGAAATTATGTAAGGAGTATAAGATTAAGAGATATTACATAATATGAAAAACACCACAATAAAACGATGTCTAGGAGGGGATGAATAGATCTATAACTAATCATGAGATTTGGGTAACAAGTGAGTGCAAATACCAGCAGGTTTGCGTGGTCTGGCCAAAAACTCATGTATAGATAAGTTGCCAAAACACCTCAAAAGTTCACAAACAAAGGAAATCACGAAAGGAAGTCATATCATGAATTAGCAATAATTTAACAAAATAAAAACCAGAGGTCTACTACCAAAAAAGCTCATACCCAAATTGAAAAACTCAAGTGGGTATATAAGCATAAACCCAAATTGAAATTGTTAAACTTGTGATCTTATTGCATGGCTTAGCTTGCCCGAGTTGCATAGTTCATTAAATATTATTAGAAGAGGATGGTTAAGCAAGCAACCGATGGAAATATTCTATTCAGATCTTATCAACATCCATTTAAGACATGTGTCCAATAGCTTACAAGTTCAGACAATTCTCCATTTATGACCAATCTTCATTTTTGGCTTTTCTTATGTGTAGACCAAAACGATATTCCATTAGAGGAGATTGGATCATACACCATATTCCATAAAGTGTATAAGTTCTTTAACTTATGATGCAAATTCCATAAAGTGTAACATCATACTACTAAGTTTCTACACTGCTAGAGCTAGACAAGCAATTGATTTGTAAATCCATGATTTGAAGTGAACAAGTCAAAGGAGTCCTAAATGCTAAACACAAGAACAAACCTTTAATTTCATAATTAACAAGTATATTAAGGGATCAAATACAAACCAATCCTACAGCTTTTTACATTGACCCATGAAATGCAGAAATTCATAATAACAATTACAAAAAACAAAATAGAAGATAGTTAATTTCAGTTAAGAGGGGGCAGAAAAATTAAACTAAGAAACAAAAGAGATAGTACAGTTCTGCAGTACCTGTTGATAAGAAATCCTTTTGAACCTTTGCTTTTGTATTTATCTCCTGACCCACCTGAAACACATGTTCAACAATATCAATATAAGCTCCAAGTATTTCCGCCAATCTTTAATCCAATACAAACATTGTTTTATGTTCTGACTAATTAACAATTCAAGATTGCAGTAGTCCCTTTACGTCTAATTAGCTATAGCAATCTTCTCAATAGCCCTCAAATATATATTGATTGTGATCCACTGTCTAAAGCCTTGGTGCATGCCCTTCCAAATTTCTTTTATAAGGTTCATGTAAGAGTTGGCGACTCTTATTGCTTTCACAAGAAGAGTAAAACAAGGAACAAAGAAGCATTGCTAAGTAATTAATGAAAATCCAAGAAAATTGCCTGATAATATCAGAAGGCAAAATTCATGCGTCCTATAGTCGACGCTGCTTGTGCAAACAAATTAGTGTTAGGTGAAGAGATGAGATGATGATGAGATAATATTAAATCAAACAACATTTTTCCCCATCCCGGCAATCCCAGAATTGCAAATCATGAGCGACTCAAAATAACTCTCGCAAGATGTATAGTTTTTAGGTTCCGAAACCCCAAATGCAAACAACCACAGAAAGAGAGAGATATGGGAAGACAAATGAACAGAGACGCAACAAAGCAAGAGATCGGCATTAATCGAGTAAACGCAAAAGGAATCAAACAAGGACACCGAACCCAGAGGCAAAGAAGGAAGAAAATGAACAGAAAAAACAAATTACCTTTCACTGCCGCCACGAACCAGAGACAAGAAGGAGTCTGTGCGAGAGAGAGATGGGAGAAACGCGATGAATGCGTTTCGATACAGTGGAGAGAATACAGTGGAGGTATAAGGAAAAGGTTGAGGTATGTTTCGATACAGCGGCTGCGTTGGAATGAGAGGGTAAAGTAGTAATTTCCTTTTGTGTTTTGTTTTCGCTTTGGGACAAGAAATATTGTACTACAGTCATGAGAAATACAAAAAAAATCTGTCCCTGTGCTTCGGAAATGGATAAAACTAGGTGAAGACAGCAAGCAAACGCTATGAAATATAGGACTTTTGTATCCTTGTCATCTGTCCTCATCCATAAGAACAGTAACCAAAATTCAACCTTAGAGCTTGTTTCTTTAAAAAGAGGTCCAAATTACGAAATGCCCCTCGACTTATTGGTCGCATGTACCGACTTACTGGGCGCGTGTACATGTGCACATCTTTACCCTTGCCGCCATGTCAAGGTTACTAGTGCTCATCATCCAAGTTTAAGACGCGATTGGTTTGTACAGAGGAATGGTAATAAGAATGAGAATGAATATAGTGATGAATGGGAATGAATATTATCATTATAATTACGATGGTTGGTTAAGAAGAAGGAATATTTACCATTACCATTGATAGTGGATGATTTATAAAAAATAATGTAATGTAATTAATTAAAATATATTAATTAAAATATATTGTAATTAATTTTAATTAATTAATTAATAGCAATATTTTAATTAATGAATAATTATATTTTAATTAGTTATATTTAATTAATAATAATATTTTAATTGATAATAATGTTATTAATTAATTAATATTAATACTTTAATTAAATAATTAATTATAATATTTTAATTAATGAATAATTATATTTTAATTAGTTATATGTTAATTAATAATAATATTTTAATTAATTAATTAATTACGATATTTTAATTAATGAATGAATTATATTTTAACTAATTATAATAATTAATTAATTATATTATTTTAATTAATTATGTTTTAATTGATTAATAAATTAATTACTATTTGTAATTAATGAATGAATTATATTCTAATTAATTATATTTTAATTAATTCATTAATTACTATATTTTAATTAATTAATGAATTGTATTTTAATTAATTATATTGTAATTAATTATATTGTACTTAATTAATTAATATTATTATTTTAATTAATTATATTTTAATTAATTAATATTTAAAATATTTTTTAAAAATGAGTTTCTACTAATGAATGAATAAGGAATGAGTTTCATTCCTCTACTAAATGGGGGTATGGAGGATTCCTCCAAAGTGAGATATCAAATCATTACCTTTATAATCATAATTAACAACCAATCACTCACTTTTCACTCCTTACCCATTAATCTCTTCCCAAACTCATCAACCAAGCACTTCCTTAGTAACACAACGTTGTGAAATTCCCATTTTCGTTGTTATAATTCTTTGACTTTGACTTGTTGGTTGTTTTGTTTTAATTTTCCTATTTTAGATATTCGAAATATTCATTTACACAAAATTAATTGGAATAAATTCAATTATTTAACAATGAGTTGCAACGATTGAATATTAAGAATTTCAATTATAATTGTTTATTTTTAGTTCTAAGAGTCCAAACATTATCTTCTATGGTCAATTTAATCCATACTTCACTTTCAATCATCAAAATTTGCCTATTGACTTACATGTGAAATTACAAGTTCCAAGATTACACCCATCCCTTTTCATGTCAACCTCTACCCTACTCTATTTACTTGAGGAAACTAAAAGGGGGTGGCCTAAATTGATAAGCTTCTTGTGGCAATCATGTGATATAACTAAGTTGTGTCAATTCCCCTTTAAAACCAAAATTTTGAGATGTAAATGTAAAAGAAAAAAAGGGTATAACTAAAATTAAAATTGACCCAAAAATTAAATTCCAACTTTAATTACATGATTGAAAAAAAAGATACTTTGATGTTATATTTTGTGCGCTTTAAAATATCACATCATGCACGTTATTTTATAAACAGTTAATATATTTAAAGTATTTAACTTTTTAAAAAACTATGTTTAGTGACCATCTTTTTAAATCTTGTATAAATCAGGTGGCGTACTTACTAAATACCACATAGACGTCTAGACAAAAATGTTATTTTATATGATTTATATGAATTTTGAAAAGTTAGTAACTAAATTAAAAAATTTAGAAAGTTTGGTACTAAATTAAAATTATATTAAAATATTAGACACTTTTAAATTTGTTATTTCTTTTATAAATTATCTTTAAAGTGAAACGTTTAACTAATTAGCCTTAAAATTGAGATTGTGGATTAAACTTTAGATGACCTTTTAGAGGTAAACCTAACACTTTTGCTTTATTAGAACAATGATAGGGCCAGGGAGGTGGTAGGGTATGTACTAAAAAAAGTTCAGGAGACACCATACAATATGCAATCTACAAATTTCTAACCAAAAAGATATGTGTGGGACATCAAAATAAAACTTTGTAATGTATTAGGCAAGAGATGCACAATCATGCATGTTCAATGTCCAAAGCTCCTTTTGGCCATCATTTCAATACGTGACCGGTGGTTGCTATTCCCTTCTCAAAACTTGTATCCCGTTACATCTTTTCATTCTCAGACATCATATGTGCAAGATTAGAACCAAAGAGAAAACACACACAAGAAGTTATTAGAGGAACAATAGGGGTCATTGAGAAGCCTGCACGGGTAGTCCAGTTGGTCATTGGGAAGGTAAGTTGAGTTTAAGGTTATGGGTTCGAGTCTCGGCAGTGGCAATGTGAAAGTTTATCTAATGTGATGACTCTTTGTGCGCACCGAGCACTGGGCCGCCTTCCCGAGAAGCTGGCTGGGATCAAACCGTGATTTACCTCCCTCACACAATATCGAGCCGGAGTATAGGGGCGCCTAAGGTGAGTATTCCACCTTTTGAGTTCAAGGAACAGTAGGGGTCGACCGCATGAAAACTTTCATGCCAAGTTGGGTGGATTTCGTTATTGCCCACTAAGAAAAGGCCAACATCCCACTTAGTGGGTGTACAGGAAGTACTGTAATGTAGGGTCTTGCATGATCATCGAAAGCTAGCTAACTAGCCATGGTAGGGACTTAGATTTTCATAATAATAATAACAAGAAGTTCTTTCCCATCTCTTTCTCATTTCATCAATATGGTTGCTATCAGATCAGACACTTGCTTTTTTCAATTATCTCTTGGCCAGATTGTACCTTTTGTTTTTATTTAATTGTGGACTGAATTTGATTACAAGTATCTTTTTCCCATAATGATAGACCCTAATTTTTGTTGTTGAATGAAACACACTACCTAGAGACCAAAGGATAACATGCCAATATGGGAAGTGGTTGACAAAATAATCAATGATTAAAAAATTTAATATCATCAATCGATTCAATTATAAAAATTTTAAATTGTCTAATTTTTTATTTCATTTTTTAATCTTTTGATTCGATTTTTACTTTAATAACTCGTGTTGTTAAAAAACAATCAATTTATTAATTAATCGGTCAATTTTAATTAGTAAATTAATATATTCTTATAAATTAAAATAAATCAATTAATTGTATTTAATAATTTTTAAATTAAACTTTAAATTAGTCGATAGGTAAAGATAATCTTTTTCAATTATATTTCAAATTATTTATTTGTATTTAATCATTGATCAATTTTATGAAGATTTAATATTAGTTGAATCTTTTAAACTTTAAGCCTATTGTCTTACTAATATAACTTCTTTTTTAGCTTTTAAAATATTAGAAATAATTGGAGGGGTTTTGTTTCAAGTAAAAGATGAGTTCATGCTATAAGGTAGTGTCGTCTATCTTATTTATATGAGCAGCTTCTAGCTTATAGTTAGAAATTGATGAATCATAATGATTCGAAAATGAGCATAATATCAATAATCTCTTCTACTGAGAATTAGGAATACATATTAGATCATTTCTTACCCTAATGATGCACTTAAAAGAATCACCATCTTTTTATCTCATATCCATACTTGTAAGGTTAATATTGATATAATCAAACATTATCCTTTTAAGTAACTATTCAAATTTTATTAGTTTACGAAAAGGGTCATTGGATTGTGCTTAGATAACCAATGATTAATAGGAGATTATATAGCCTGCTCATTTCCATCCTCTAATTGGCAAACTTAGTGCTTTCTAGGGAAATTTCCTCCACAATCATAGGCATGAAGTGTTCCAAGAGTTGAGGAATGGATGAGATCACCTTAATTACTTTGGTAATGCATGCCAAATAATGGAATACTTGGGAAAAGCAAAACAATTTAAAATCTTGAAGTAGGTAAGACAAAATATATGATCACATGCTCTCCCATATCAATCCTGGTTTGAATTACCGATACAATTATTTAACTAATGAAGATCTTCATATCTCGAGGACGGTAGCTAATGATATGTGTTATCTTAATCATTAAATTAGAGCAAATAATCCTCAATAAGAGCTAAATGCCAGAAGAGCAGATACAACCAAAACAAAGCATAGAAAATGACACTGAAAGGGGTTGTCAAAATGGACCAGTCTATGAACACAGAGATGAGATAAGCACATACATATGCAAAATTGGGAATTGGAAGAATGTGAATTCAAGTCAAATTTGTGAGGTGAATCAGGTGAAGTGAAGGCTTGCAGAGGAAACCAACAAGATGAGCATGTGAGTGGGGTCTAAGATTCTTTATAATTTGAAAGATAAAACCTTAGATATTGGTCAGGCATGGGTGGAATTAAATGTAATAATTGTTTAATAATGTTCTTAAGGATAATTAAAACCATAATCTTGTTTGCATTTGCATATGCAGGCCCTTGGTGGTTTTGCAGCTTTAATCAATCAAGAACAAAAAGCTACAGTATTGCTTTTTAGATATGAAAGGGAAGATATCAAGTGGAGCATTACGAGGATATCATATGGGAAAATTATATATTATAACGTAAGTATTTCACTCATTTCTAAATAAATTATCATGAAAAGATAAGATCAACAACAACAAGATTAACAACTTAATAAGAATTTTGTTGACATATAGGGTCTAAAAAGAACCAGTATTATTCAACTTTATCTCTACTTAATAAAGAAACTGTTTCTAAACATGAAATACAAGATCGAAATGAAAAAAAAAAGTAATATATTTTACTCTCTTTTTTTAAAACTTTTTTACATGTTATATAAATATGAAGTGAATATACCTCTAGATGGTTTAAACACTAAATCATATTTTTAAAAAATATGGAGAGAAAATTTAATATTTTTGCTCTTGCCTTTTGGGATCAAAATCCTAGAGAATGTGATTTTGCATTGATTGGTCAATTAAAATTACATACGAAACAAATCAATTAGGTAGTGAACCTTTTTGCTTTAAATGATACCAAATCAAGAGAAGATTGTGCTCAGGACATGGAACCATTAATCTAATGTATGTGAACATTTGTTCACTAGTTTTGCTGTCAAATCCCACAAAATATGATTAAGCATTAATTGGATTGAGATTATACACAAAGCAAAAATTAATTAATTAGATTACGAACCTTTTTGGTTTAAATGAGAGCAAATCGACAGAAGATCAAGTTGGTAAATGCTCTTATTAACTAGGGACCACCTTTATGCTTAACTGGCTCAAAAATTGCATGCCAGAACCGAAAAGGGTCTTGCTTATATAAATACATACATATATATATACACTTACCACGTTGTTTGTTTCTAGTCTTTGAGACTATGAATTGATAGATAAGATAGTCCAAACCTGTCTTTTCTCCTACATTTCTCTTTGTCTTGGTAGAGATTGTTAAGCTAAGCTCCATAATAATGGAGGGCTTGCCCTTTTCTCTTTGAGGTCACCTCTCTTTCAAGAAGTCCCTTGCTTGTTTTTTAAGGTTAGTTCGTTGTTCCTAACATGCATTTGTTCATGAATGATGACAACGATGATGATGATGTTTGGTGCATGAGATTTGTCTCTTTGAGAACAAACTAGGGTTTCGTTTCATTACTTCTTTTTTTTCTTCTCTTTCTGGGGATGAAGAACTTGTTTCCAAGTTGATATCACTTTTTTCTGACTTGTTTGTTTGGTAGGAAAGAAAAATGACAGAAAGAAAGAAAAGAAGCACTTGTTAGTTCTGTTGCTTATAAAGTTTCTTCACATCTCGCACAGGGTGATCTCTCTCACTTTCTTTCTTCCATATTGTTAGGAACTCCAATTTTCTTACAACTTTCTCAGACTCCCCCGATCAGTGTTGTAATAGAAAATTCTTATCACATCAACCTCTCGTTGCATTTCCCATATGAACTATTAAACTAATGAATTACGTTTGATCTTCTGGAGTTTAATCAGTGTTCCTTTGAGTACTGTGTGTGATCTTGAATGGCACATGTCATCTGACAGATACTAACATGTACAGCTTCCACATTTTTTGTTTTCAACATAAATAATAAGAACAATAAATAGCAGAGAAGCCTAAATCAAGAAGTGTGATCAGTTACTCCTTATTTGAGTATGTACATACTCTGCCTTAGGTTATAAATTATTGCCATGCATCATTTGAAAATAACTTGGAAACAAAAATTCTTATTTACATGATTAAATATTTATATGCATAAGTTCCTTAATTTCTCTTATGCTATGATAATATCCAAGTAGAGAGTGAGGCGAAAAGTAATTAATAAAATTAATTTTTATAATTTTAAAAAATAAAAAAATCACTTCACATCACATCATAATGCTCTTTTTATAAAGAAAACAATATTTTTATAACTTATAATTTATAATCTTTTTCATGTTGGCATATTGGGGATCACTTTCTCAAACCACTTTAAACCACATAATTATGTCCCTAATTTTGTACACTAGTGTCACAATCATGTGGTGTAACCTCTCATTTTGTCCTAATCACTTGAATTATTAGTGACCACTTAGCCTAAAAGACTTGTTAATGCTTTTACTAAACCTTTATCCACAACACTACAAATTGCACACCATACGAACAAACCAACAATGACCCTTGTCAATATCAACTGTTACAAAAACATGTAGAAAAAGTTTGTGGATGGTACTATGGTAGGGATTGTCTTTTAATTATTGACATTAAAGAAGAGGATGGTCTTGGGAAGCTTCCAAGGGATAAAATAACACCAAAGATCCTCCAAACACTCTACACTTGATGGATATGATGTGAATACGAAGTACTAACCTCTCTGAGAGGCACTCGACTGTGGACCATGATCCATCTTATCACTTTCCTCTTACAGCCTCTCACTCACCCACTTACTCTTTTTCTCTCTTGTTACGTCCGTGCTATTCCGTACATTTCTTCTTTATACTCTATAATTTCATACTGTCCTTGCAATGTTAGCTAACATGTCTTTGATTAATATGACTAAACACCAGGAGTAGTTAGGGAGAAAAAAAATTTTCACTTCTTGATTTGGATGGAAGGAAAATGAAAAGAACTTGGTATTCTTTTTTCTTTTTTGGTTGCGTGATGACCATTTTGTGAGGATAAGAAGTGAGAATTTAACACTTTCTTTCCTAATTGCAACTGCCTAGAATGAGAGGAGATAAGGCAAAAAAATGGAGTCTTTTTGGATGAGCTTCAATAATGGTGCATGGAATCACGTGAATTTTTCCTGGTTTTGTCTCTTGGAGCAGATTGAAGGGAACCCTTTAAGAAAGTCAAAAACTGGTTTAGGATGAATCCCAAAAGCAACAAAGATCCCATTTTTTCCTCATAAAAAATGAAACTTTTTCACAAATGAGGACTACATTTTCAAGAAAACTGAGAAAAACTTGGAAGGATCTAAGTGATGGCAAATGTTAACAGTGAAAGGTAGGCATTTCCTAGTGTCGTCAATGAGCTAATTCAATCTGATACAATTGAATCTCCACGACCCAAGAATGGTAAATTTACCATCTTGTTTCGATCTACTTCAGTTTACAGGTCAAAATGGTATTCACTGTGTATCGGATACTCTCTGCACTTTGCATGGCAACAGAAACAACCTAAAACGACAAGTGAAGATGGTTTGATAATACCCAGAAAGCAAAAGCAAGAAAAGAAAATGAAACCCGAAGAACCTCAGAAACAGAAAGGAGACCACTAGCCTCATTATAGTCTCTGTAGCTAATCTACCTTTAATGCTGCAAAAACGCATAACATACACTGCAGAACACGAAGTCCGAGAATGTTCTAGGGCTTGTTAAGTGTTTTTGAGTAATCGCTTTCTAGACATCTCCCTCTCTAGACTCTATTGCATGGTTTCTCTCTCTATTGTCTGTAGAGTATATAGTAGCTGTTATTGTAGTTGTCCCTATTACTATAGTTTCGCTACTAGTAGTATCTAACAGGCTGTCTGGTTGGTTGGTTTTCTAGTTTCGGTTGATGTTATAAGTTATACATTTAATTTGGTCTGAAATAAAAAAAAAAAGAAGAAACAGAAACCAAAAAAAACTTATCATTTATGGTCTTTATGCAAACTCTCAACGAGTACCAGAAGGCTCAATTGAATGGCCATAGTTAAGACCGATTTAGCGGTTACTTTTTGTTGTTAATACTAAGTTTCAAGTTTAAGCCTTTTGTGTTTGAATTTATGAAAAAAGTTTGTTTTTTAGTTCATTTTGCAGTCTCCTTAATCACATCTGGATTTCTGCTAAAATCTCTTGAATTTGCTGCTTTAATCTGGATTGCCAACATTGAGAATTTTGTTTTCTTTTCTGCTATGATCTTTTCTCATTTAAAGCTAAGATTTTGCAATCACTTGATTCATGGCAAGTCTCTAATTATTGCAGAGAAGTTGCTAAATTTAGACACTAATATCACTTAACTAGAGCTTTTACCTTTTTTTGCTACAGAAAGGCAGCTCCTTTGTCATCGTAACTCACGATGGAGAGCAGAGCGAAAACATAGCCAGACTATAGTAGCAGTGTTCAGTTGGTTATTAGACAGCAACTAATAGCTTCTTGTTTTAGAGGACATAGCCGCTCGTGCTTGTCGCTCGTGCGCTTCTTCTTGTAGAAAAAGAAAAGTTCTTCTTCCTCAAGAAGAAGAAGTCCAGATCTCGAGACCCTTTTCGCCATTTGTGATTTGACATTTGTTACATTCATCTATTGGTTATTTTCGTGTTCAACCTTTCCTTGTTCCGCCATTTTCTCTTATAAACAAGCCTCTGGGTTTCGATACATGGAACTTGACGAAGTTGGTTTTGATGGGCTTGTTTTATAAGTGATCTAAGGTGTGAATGTTGACCTTGGAAGGGTTACACAAGCCCCAATCACAGGAGGGTCGGTGATAGTTTTGGCTCATGCTGGTTGCTTTGCATGGAAACCAAGGTACTCGAAGCTTTGGTCTGTGTTTCTTCCATTAGGTTATTGTTGTCCTCTCCGGATTTTGGGTGCGCTTATTATATTTGTGGTGAGATTCGTCTTTGGGTGGTTGGCTTCGAACAGGTTTCAATATATGTTGTCCATTTGTCATTGGGTGGCTTTGGTGTTCGAAGTTGGTTCCTAGTATTTAGTTTTTGAATAATATACTCGGTCGAGTTCTGGCGGCGAATATTGTTATTTTATTACAGTAGCTAAGAGCCAAACTCGGCCCGTGGATTGTGCCTTTCCGGGGCTTATATAAAGTGATTTCTACTTGTAGTTGCTTTGGTTTAACTAGTGAGGAAGGAGGAGTGTGGGACTGGTTTTTGACGTGGAGTGTTGATCTTATGTACCACAAGCAATGCTGACTGATAAAGAAGAAGATAACTTATTCTTCGATTCTGTTGATTATTTTTCATTTCAAGGGTCCATTGTTACAGAAGAGGAACTGAACTCTGCCAAGATAGAGTATGAGATATGGTTAAGAGAGCCACAAAGTGTAAAGGAGAGACGTCAAAGCTTTTTACATGGAATTGGTCTTGACTTTGCTGGTAGGAGAAATAAGAGCCCTGAATTTGATAGGATTACTGAGTGCAGTGGAGCTGTTTCAAGTTCTTCAGTTTCAAGTGCAAGCTCGGAAGAGAGAAATGTGGTTTGTTGTGGAAGAGAAGGAAATTCTGAGGCCAATTGTATGGTTGATGAAATGAGTCATGACAAATTTGGTAAAACATACATGATTGGTCAACATAAGGATTTTGGATCTTCACTTCCAGTGCAAGCATGCGAGCTAAGTGAAACTGAAGATTCCGAAAACTTGAAGGTGGGAAAGAACAAAATGAAGAGTTGGTGGAAGTACTTATCAAGGAAGAGAAAGGAAATAGGAGATATGTGTGTTTTGAAGCCATCAAAGTTGAATCCTGAGGCACCCAAAACACAAAGAGTCAAGGTGAAGCAGAACAAGAAGAGTTGCGTGGAGTTTACAGGGATTTTTAAGGGACAAGAGATTCAAGCTCACAAGGGCTTGATCTGGACAATGAAGTTTAGCCCGGATGGCCAGTTTTTGGCTACAGGTGGTGAAGATGGTGTCGTGCTCATTTGGCACGTTACTTCGGTGGATGCCTATTTGAATTCCTTGGCAGAAGAAGTTGGTTTTTCTATTGAGTTGAAGAAATCCAAATTGACAACAAAAAAACTAAACCATGCATCAGTTGTCATCCCTGACAAGGTCTTTCAGATTGAAGAGTCACCAGTGCAAGAATTTCATGGTCATGCCAGTGATGTCCTAGATCTAGCATGGTCAAATTCAAATGTGAGTAAATCTTCTGATAACATCTTAGTTGATTTTACATTTTCATGATGTTAAGGTTCTTACATAAAGCTGGATTTGGGAACTTCTATTGCAGTATCTTCTCTCATCTTCCACTGATAAAACTGTTCGATTATGGAAAGTTGGTTGCGACCATTGCCTGAATGTCTTTCATCATAGCAATTATGGTAAGTGTATAGAAAGTTAGAAATCCATCATTTTTATTCTGTCTATGTTACTGTAATCTTACTTCAATGGAAACAAGTTGTCTGTAACTCTTTCCAATTGGTTAAGAGACAATAAATTCGAAACTGAAATTGTCTCATCTTTTTGAATGGCACCAGTGACCTGCATTCAGTTCAATCCTGTGGATCAAAATTATTTCATCAGCGGTTCAATTGATGGAAAGGTTCGGATCTGGGGTTTAACCGAGAAGCGAGTTGTAAATTGGGTTGATGTTCGAGATGTTATATCTGCCATTTGTTACCAGCCAGATGCAAAGGTATGATTCTGCATTTTTATTTTTCTCCTTCCCACATTTCTCCAGTTTGTGAAGACAATATTCTAACAAATGGTATTGTATTCTTTAATCATGCAGGGTTTTGTGGTTGGCTGCTTTACAGGCTCTTGCCGCTTCTATGAAGTATCAGGTATTACTTCTTGTAGCTGAGTAGTGCTACAGTTGTATCCGAAGCTTCTGATTATATTTTACCAAACGTGTATGCCTTATCTTATTTTCTGATGTTCTAGGAAACGAGCTCCAGCTTGAAGCAGAGTTAAACTTTCGCAGTGGGAAAAAGACCTCTGGAAACAGAATCACCAGCATTCAGGTTACAACCTCTAAGATCTTGTCAACAGAAAGTTAACCCTACCATATCTTTATGTAGCATTAACGCTTGATTTCGTTTGCAGTTTGTAGATGAAAGATCTCAAAAAGTTATGATCACTTCTGAAGATTCGAAAGTTCGGATCTTTGATGGGGTTGACATTGTTGCTAAATATAAAGGTAAATCCTTGTAACAGTGTTTAGAATGGTTTTCATTTTCAGTATCTTCTTTTCTTGATTGCATGACAGTATTCATATGCACATCAGAGATATTATCATGGCTGCATGCCCTAATTTTTCAGCAACGTATTGTTTAGCATTTTCCAACTTAGTTCATTACAATACATTCAAGCACTGTTCTTCTCGGAATATAGAAGTCAACTCTTCAATCATGTTTGCTAATCTATGTTTATGCTTGCTGCTTTTCTTCTTGCTTGGCTCAAGAAAATACATTTCTCTAGATTGACCACTTCCATTCTCTAACAAATGCAGTAATATCTTAAGATTTCACGTCTTTCCATGTCTATCTTTTAACTTTTTTAAGTACGTCATAAACCTGTTGAGTTCATGCATTGCATCTAACTGCATTGACAAAAAGTTGCTTATCCCTTTTTCTACTAGTCTTAACAGCTGTAATGAATGGTGGCTCGGATGCGACTGTCATATACTGTATTGCATGAATCTCTCTTTTTCTTGGAAACTTGTTATGTATTCTTTTGTGAATGCCCTTCAGTGGTGCAGCGAATCCGAACTCATTTCAACATCCTGCAAGTTTTTTGAAACTATCAAAGTCCCAATGCATGTTTCTCCAGTTCATCTCTAATTATTTATTAGTGGTCCATGTAGTCCAGCTATACTAAATTGCTCGATGTTATTTATTGCAGGGCTTCCAAAGTCAGGAAGTCAGATGTCGGCTTCGTTTACTTCAGCCGGCAGACACATAATCTCGGTTGGAGAGGATTGTCGTGTTTATGTCTGGAATTATGATGACTTGTGCATCCCATCATCTAAGCATATAAAATCTGTCCGATCCTGCGAGTATTTCTTTGCTGAATGTGTGTCTGTTGCAGTACCTTGGTTAGGTGTGGGAAGAGAATCGAAGACCACAAGGAGTGGTAGACTCCATAGCTGCCTACAGAGAGAGGACTGTGCTTCCTGGAGAAGAGACTCTGATCGGTTCTCTCTTGGCAATTGGTTCTTCATGGATGGACCACGCAGGGGAAGTTCTGCAACATGGCCTGAGGAGAAACTTCTTCCCCTTTGGGAAGTTCCAGATATAGAAAATGACTATCATCATTATCAGCCCCATCGAAGCCTCGCCGACCAGCAAGCTGACAATGATGATGCTCCCGATTACTCTCTTCCATCTGAAGCATGGGGCCTTGTGATTGTGACAGCAGGAATGGATGGAAAGATCAGGACTTTCCACAATTATGGATTGCCCATCAGACTCTAACAGCAGTATCAAATGCACTCATCCTTGCCTTACTAGTGAAGGAGATTTTCTTCAAGTCCTAACTTGACAAGACACGAAATTCCTTCTCCTCGTGTGCTCACACACTCTTTCTGCAGATAGTTTAGACGTGTACATGATTATGTCTAGTTATTTCTTCTTGTCCTAGTTTAGCATGCTCAAAATCTCAGAGTCAGAGTTGTTGAGTCTTCTGACATGCTCTGTAAGTTTTTTTCTTTTTTTACCAACTCGACATGTCCTTAGGCTTAACAATCACCAACTTGAAGAACACGTGTCTGTCTGCTAAACTGAGCCAACCTTCAGTGAATCTCCATGAAAGGAGATCTTTTGGCTGTATGAAGAAAAATTTTGATATAACAGAAATAGTTAGATACCATGTGAACAGAAATAGTAGGATCTACAAGTTTTTTGTCAAAGCATTGCAGAAACAGAGCAATTAACTTAACTTTCTAACCAGTTGCTACTGTTATCATCAGATTCTAACTGATTTCTTTGTATATTTCTTGAAATATCAGATACTTGTAAGCTTGTAAATTTTGCAGTTGCTTCTGGCAGTTGCATGCAATGAAACGGTAAAAAGAAAAGCTGCTTTATAAGCAAATTGCTGTTTCCAATGGTTGCAATAACAGTGGTCCTGTCTGGTTCTGTCCTGTCTTGTATTCTTTAGAAATCAGGAGCAGAGCACCTAGAGATTGGCAATTGAAGTTCCACCCCACAATTAAAGAATGGGTATGCCAAGCCCAAGGAGCTTGTACAATGCATCACACTTTTACTCAGTAGACCATAAACTCTTATGTGATATTAAATTATCTCTTGTGGACAGTATATAATTATATTGGTTTTTAATTAAAATTATATCGTTTTAGTGTAATTAACTAAAATTATATCGTTTTAGTGTAATTAACGAAAATTATATTATTTTAGTTTGTAATTTTAAAATTAAAATAACATTATTATTTGTAAGCTAAAAGTGCAATTTAAATATCAAAATTTTTATCGTAATACAAATTTGAACTTTAATGTTATAGAATTTTTAAATTCAATTTTAACATTTTAAAACGTTTAAAATAAACTTTCGAATGATAAGAAATTTAACGAAATTAAATTCAGTAAATTAAGTATTATATTATCAATAAAATAACAATTTGTCATCAGGTAATTATCAGAGTAGAAATAAAAGATTGGATCGGAAGTTATATCACGACATGAGTGTTTTAAATATTTAAGGTCTATTATCTAAAATAACAGAGAGATCGATGAATATATAATCCATCGTATCAAATCATAATAACTCGAATGGAGAAATGCGTCGGGAGTTTTATATGATAAGAAGATACTATTCAAATTTAAAGGTAAATTCTATCGCTTCATGATTAAGTCAACTATACTATATAGGACATAATGTTAACCCATCAAACAAATACAGAATAATATGCTTTTGGTGACGGAGATGAGAATGCTTCGATGGATGTGTAAGGTTACCAAAAGAGATAAGATCAAAAATCTAATGGTCATAAGCAAACTAAAAGTTGCTGGTATAAATGACAATTTGAGAGAGGCACGTATTAGATAGTTCGGATATATTAAAAGGAGACATCTCGATGTTTAAGTGAGAAGCTGTGAGAAAATAATACTTAAAAACTGTAAAAGAAAAAAAAAGAAAGCCTAAAAAGAATCAGAGGAAAGTGATTAAGAATTATATGGATATGTTAAATATTATTGAAAACTTGGCCCGAAATAAGAAACTTTGATGTAATAAGATATCGATTAAGGGTCTCTCTTAAAAAATGACATTTGCTTTCTTATAAATTACAAAAACCTGTGTCCTTTGCATTTATTGTGTAATATGTACCTTCTATGGTGTATAGGTTAGATTTGTTCTATGCGGTGTAATTGTGTAATTAAGGTTTTGATAAAGATGGTCAGAGTTATTCCTTTACGGGCTTTTCATGATTGGTACGGGTCTCTTTTGATATTTATTTCATATAATGTTTATTGCTATTCTTAGACATGTTTTACATGTACGTACGTTAGTTTGTGTTATATTTATTACTCTTGCTTGATATTTCTCTTTAGTATTTATTTGTATTGTATTGTATTTTTGTGATGAAAATCACCTATACTCCACCAAACTTCACTCATAATTAACAAAAATAGATGAAAAATGTGAAGACAAAAGATGTGTGTGTGTCTGAAGTAGTTGAAGAGAGAAAGAAGAGATACTCTTAAATGTTCTATTTAGACGTAAACAAAAGCTAAGGCAAAGTCAAACACACGTGATACATTCAAGTCAGAAGCTAAAGGATCAAAGCACTGCCATATTACTTAATCTACTGAACTCAATACACAGTCGTTTACAATAAGTTAGAAGCTTTAAACAAAACGCAGCTGCAAATGACATAATACGCAGATCAAAAGCTGAAGGATTAGTAACTCACGTGGGAACCACATGTTTATTGTCTAATACATCATGCATGCAAACACATCCAAAAGCCATCCTCTTCTTTACCTATAAAGGAAGCAACTAAAGCATCAGACAGAGAAACATACACATAAAATTCATCTTTCACATTTCAGATTGTATTCTATATCAGAGAGTGTGAGAATTAGAGTGAAGAGTTTAAAAGTGTGTTAGAGTACTTACTATTGAGTACTAGGAGAGTTGAAGGTTCTTACAAGTGTTGTGAATAACACTCATCTCTGTAAACTTTACTTCTCTTTTTCATACTAGTTGAAATCGCTAAAAATGAGAATCTTTGATGTAGATAGCAATTGAGACTATCGAACCAAGTAAAAAATCTCGGTCTTCTTTACTTTTATGCACTTCAGTTTATCTGTAAAGTTAACAATCTTTATCAGTCTTTTAAGGTTAAAAGTAACAGTATAGCACAACTATCCCAGCAATTTTTGGTTTTAGTTATTTTGCATACCTTTTTATGTTTATTTGATTTATTTATTTATTTTACTTCATTTCTTAGATATGTATACATATCTATTTATATTGTAAGATCTTTATGATACATTGCATGTGAATTTATCAGAAATGACCTCTCAAATACATAAAGATAAGGCTACATACAGTCGGATCTCTTAAGACTCTATGCTTTAGTAGGACTTCATCTAGATGTTAATGATAACAACAACAATGAAAATGACAAATTTTATTTTTAAAAATATGATGGTAGGATTCATGTGGCATAATGTGGCCTATAATCCAAAATTTGATCAACTCAAACTGAATCTATTAAAGTTTGAATCGAGTTAAATTTTAAATGCGAACCTTAATGTTTTTTTATGATTAACTAAATTTTGAAAAATTGGTTGACTAAGTATACATGTAAATAATTTCAGTAATTATTAAATTTAAAATTTATAGTTTAAAATAAAATAAATGACTTTACTTATAAAATTTTAATTACTTAATACTTTTCATTTATCTTATATACTTTAAAAATCGCATCACAATTTTCTTTACATATTTATAATAATTCACACAAATTCTTAAATAAACTATATTAAATTTTGTGTATTTTTTAATTTAAGTTGATATAATATTAAATTTAAAAACGATATTATTTTAAAATAATAAAAGAATTATATAATAATTGTTTAGAGGTGTAAAGATACAGTTAAATTATAAGAGAATTCGACATAATTATTTTTAAAAATAATAAACTCTTAAATATTTTGTGTACAATATTTTAAAAGAATTAATTAATTAATGTATAATTAAATATTTTGTGAAAATTTTAAAGGATAACTATTTGTGCTTTGTGCCAGGAGGAGGAGATGTTTTTCTTGGCAAGATTGTCGCTTTCTCGTAATCCAAGCGCAAAGCCGAAGCTTATTGTAGTTGTTGCTACTTAGTTTCAAACAAGTGTTCCCTTTTCCATCTTTTGTGTTGTTGAGTGAACTGTGTGTCGATAATCACTTAAGAAAAGTTCTCCAGTTTCTTCCATGTCGATCTCCACTTGTTTTGGAAATGTTTCCACTTTCAATCCCATCTCTTCTTCTTCGCATGGTTCGTTGTCATTCTTGTGTCCTCTGGGAGTTCACAGTGGCGGGTTTATTGAGAATCGTCGAAAGTCAGACAGAAGGCTGGTTGTTCGTTGCTCCTCTGAAATGGGTTCCTCCTCAGACCCCGTGAACTCAAGGTTTGTGCCCAAAACTTATTTCTTTTTCGAGTTTTGGACTGATTTTAAATATGTGTGCTCGGTGTTTTTTGAAATACCTATGTGGGACTTTTCATACTATCGTGAATGTGTGCTTAGAGTTTCACTACCTGTATGCTTGACATATTGTAAACGTTTGTGCTCAAAGTTTGTTTCTTTGGCGAGTTTTGGACTGATTTTAAATATGCGTGCTTGATGTTTGTTGAAATGCCCATGTGGGAATTTTCGTATTGTCGTGAAAGTGTTTTTAGAGTTGCTTCTTCACGGGCTATATACTTGAGTTATTGCTTCTTCTAAAATTGCAATATTTAATGTTTTAGCAATAGTCTTGATGGCTTGCAAATGTTGCCTCAAGATTTGATGATATTTTTATCAGATTTTAATATAATTTTCTAAGACTTCAGCAGTCGTAATGGCAATTGACAAAACAGAAAATCCCAACATTTTGTTGCCTGCTATGGTTTCGGTCCATAGGATAATTTGCAGGAAGTTGGGTACAAGATAAGAAAGGAAGAAAGAAATTTTTATCCCCTGTGCCCAAAATATCTGCCAATATTGGTAACTTGGATTCATTTATCCGTTTTCGGAAGTTTTATTTGATATGTTATATAATGCAACAGCATCTTGAAATTGCTATTGGCAAGTAGGCAGTTTATATGTCAGTGCTTGTTGATTTTTAACCTCTTCGTTTTCTAGTAGGCAACATCAAAGCACATCTATGACTTCCTTTGGAGTGTCATTGAATAATACGGCGTTATCAAGACCATCTCATAAATGGCAAAGGGTATTGCTTAAAGTGAGTGGAGAAGCACTTGCTGGAGATCGTTCACAAAATATTGACCCAAAGGTAATAGATGATATGATCATGTTTCTGTCATTCTGCCTTTCTTGATGGCAACTGATATATGGATTTATTTTTCACATTATAGATTACAATGGCCATTGCTAGGGAGGTGGCATCGATAACCCGACTTGGCATTGAGGTGACATTATTGCCGAATTTTGGCATAAATAGTTCCAGTCGACTTTTTCTAATCTACATTTCCATCTTTTTGTGACATTTGTTTGGGTCGAGGATGTGGTTGTGCAACTCAGCCAAGCTTTCTTTGCTCTTCTCCATTTTATAATTTTTAGATAGTTACTATTAACTGATTCACAATTTGCATTCATTGTGTGGAATCTGTGGACAGATTGTTCATGCTATTCTTGTACGAATACTGAAGTAAATGATAGCTGAAAATTCTTCTGTGGGGAACTTGTCGAATCTGGTATTGAATGATTATGTGAATGGGGATAAAACATCTATTTCCTGATGGGACTGTATGTAGAATGTGTTCAATGTATAGACAGAATCCAAAAGGTTCTGGATGGGTAAACATTCAATTCAGCTATTTGAATAAATATTTCAAGATTGAGCTTCGATAGTTATTGATAAAAATTGGAAGTGCTGCAAGCTAGAGCTTGTGAACACGAAGGATTGTTTTTCATTCCTGGCATGTAAATCCTCTCTTGGAAAAATTTCACAGGTTGCAATTGTTGTCGGTGGGGGAAATATCTTCCGCGGGTCTTCCTGGGCTGGGAGTAGTGGCCTCGACCGTTCATCTGCTGACTACATTGGGTACGTCTCTTAATTGATTCTATTCAATTTCCTAGTTTTAATATTTACAAGTAATTTGTATAGTTTTCATTTTCATCTTGTAGTCATACTACAACAACTGTAAACATTCCCTCCCTGCTCTGACTTTGATCGACCTGCCCACACAGCGTCTTTTTTGAGAGAATCAATCAAGGGGCTAAGTAATTGAGTATTTTTGGCGGTCACATTTTCGGAGTTTCTTGGAAATATTAAAAGGAAGTAGTACTGATGTTTTCTGACTATTTATTGGACTTTCTGGATTGTGGTGAATTTTCCAGCTGGTGCCACCACATGAGTGATGCATGAGTTTAACTGTAATTTTGAACTATAAAAGCCCATATTACACCAGAATATGCAACCCCATAATTCTATGAAGAGGCTATACAAACTGTGGTCGATAATTCCTTGTAGTGAAAGCTTAATAATCGTAGTGAGTGCTTAAGAATGCTTTGCTATAGAAGATTATTCAGCTTTTTTGATGTAATATGAAGGTGTTTCAGTATTAAACACCATGCATTCAGTCTATGTAATTACTTGATAAAGAAATGTAGGATGCTTCTAGTAACTGAACCTTAATTTTGCAGCATTAAAATTTTCTTTAGTGAATTTAAGCTACCTTAATAAACATGCTCCACTGCTTCGTTTGATTGGGTAGGATGCTTGCAACTGTAATGAATGCTATATTTCTTCAAGCAACAATGGAAAGCATTGGGATCCCCACAAGGGTTCAGACTGCATTTCGGATGTCAGAGGTTGCAGAACCATATATACGTCGAAGAGCAGTCAGGCATTTGGAGAAAGGAAGGGTTGTGATTTTTGCAGCTGGAACTGGGAATCCTTTCTTCACCACAGACACTGCTGCAGCCCTGAGATGTGCCGAAAGTAAGCGTTTTTGGGTGTTAAAACTTCTGCATATTATCACTTTTGGATGTTTATCTCCTGAGCCTATTTAATTTCTTTCAAGTGACTTATAGCTTTAACGCTTTTGGATGCTATTTTCTTTGTTTGTCTAGTCAATGCAGAAGTTGTCTTGAAAGCTACTAATGTTGATGGGGTCTATGATGATGATCCAAGGCATAATCCGAATGCTCGTCTTCTCGATACTCTTACTTACCACGAGGTGACTTCAAAGGATCTTTCAGTTATGGACATGACTGCCATTACTTTGTGCCAAGAAAATAATATTCCAGGTACGTTTAGCCAGATCGTCACCGCTTATGAGTAGGTTTGCTCTTGTATTTCTGCTTAAAGTGGTGTTCCAGGAGTCCTTTAGCATCTGTGAATGTGTAAGCAATCCTCTGAATACATTCATTCTGCAATTACTAATAAGTTCCCTTTTGCATTGAAGTCGTTGTCTTCAACCTATCGAGACCCGGTAATATTGCAAAAGCGATAAAGGGAGAAAAAGTCGGAACAATCATAGGAGGAACAAGGGATCCAACGGTTGCAAAGAGTTGACAAACATCTGTTGTTGCAATACAAGAGTTCAGATTTGATTCTGGAAGCATGATGATGAGTTTGTTTCAACTTTGAAAATATTTGGCCTGAAGCCTGAAGATGAATTGTCTTCTAAATAGACCAGTTTGTATAACTTTTTTTCTGTAAATAATTACATTGAATATTGGATTCTTTACAAACTAGGATTGAACTGTCTTATGTTCCAAGGATTTTGTAGCCATATCAGTCAAGCAATTGTTTCCTTAAGGAGTCACACAAATTGCTATGTGAGGATCAAATCAAAGATAGAAAAATAAACTACATATCTAGTACACATAAGACTACTAGTAATGTAAAAGCGTCTGATTTGATCTGGCTCGATCTGACATAGTCTGAAGTTATTGGGTCCGCCTCAAATTCAATGTGAAGTTTGAAAATAATATTGTTTTGTATGTTTAAATAAAACAATGATATTTTGTATTTAACAAATATTTACTTTTGGCCTGTAAAATTTGAAATTATTTAGTTTCAGGTTGAATTCAAGTTGTTCATATTCGAATTTGACTTAAATTTTGATTGGATATGATTAAATTTATTATTTTTTACATTTTTAAATTTTAATCATTTATATAAAAATTTATTTAAGCTGTTCTTGGTTCGTGAATTACTTATCTTGTATCCCGACTCCTGGAGTTGGAATAGCAAGAGGGGTTAAATTTGGACTCTTTTTTTTAAAAAATTATTATTACAAAGGAAAGGGTACAAAATAGGATCACATATGACGGGGGTACAAAGCCTCGCACGCATCTTGGTGAAGAAGCTCTTGGACGACCACCGGAGGCGCCTGATGAATGTGCAGGCCCGGAGCTAATAAAATGGCACAAGTCGCCAGCCTGTCAGCACACTGGTTTCCCTCTCGCCCTACATGTCACAGAATCACCTCCCAGTTTCGATGTAATAGCCCCCGAATACCTGCAACCAACAAAAGATCCTCAGTCAGAACTCGCTGGGAAGAAGAAAGTATAATAATGACTTCCAGTGAATCGACTTCAATGACAAGTCGACGGTAACCCCGATCCCATACCAACATGAGGCCAGAATGGACCCTGCGAAGTTCTGCTGTAAGAGGGGAGCAGCGGTCGAACCGCTGCTGGAAACCGCCACACCATTGCCCATACCGATTCCGAATTAACCCTCCGGTTGACGCCCGATCCGCTCCGGATGTAACTGCCCCATCCGTATTCAACTTTACCCAGCCCTCCATTGGCATAATCCAGCCCACTGGAGTCCCCATAGGCATAGTGGATCCTGGGAAAACACAGTATTTCCTGTGTCGAACTCTGGAAATCCACTCAACATACTCCATAATCAAGCAACGACCAGCCGCCGGCCAAAGAAAGCCCTGCTCGAACAGGCTTTTGTTCAGCCAAATCCATAAGTACCAACAGGCCACCCCAAAGATAATAGACCAATCAACCTATTGAAAAGGCCGCATGTTGGTAAGGTTAGAGATGACCCATATCCCTTCCCCCTGGTGGAAGAATCCCTACTCCAACACATCCCGGGGAAACTGGGCCCAAAAGGTGCGCACTCGCGGGCAGTCATGCACCACATGGAGCGTGGTCTCATCATGACCACAGTAAAGGCATCGGCTATCAGTGGTAAGGTGTCGAATGACTCGTTGACGACTCGTCAGAAGTCTTCCGTGTGCCATCAACCACAAGAAAGACCGGATCCGCTGAGGCCCAGCCCATTTCCAAACAACCTCTCGCACATTGGACTGCGGGGCAACCCCAGTACCCTCCTGTAACTCATACGCCGACGCGATCGTAAACCTCTCGTGGGAAGTGGGCCCCCAAAGGAGCTAATCGTCCATGCCATCATCGAACGTAGGTCAGATGGAGGCGAGGTCGAAACAGACTGCCGTCGGGAGGTACTGCTGGAACCTGTGCCAGTGCCAGGTGCCTCGCCAGTCCGTGAAGTCAGCCACCGTAGCAGTCAGGATAGTGTCAGGGACGCCCCCGGTGATCAAGTGGACCAGGGGTCACCACCCGTCTACCCAGTTATCGAGTCAGAATAAAATACAGCGACCATTTCTCAAAACCCAACGGCTGCCTTGCCGAACAATTGACCAAACGGCCGACAGGCCCTGCTAGACCATGAAAGCCTGGGACCTCGCAATAGTGTGGGGCAAATGATGCATATCCAATTGGTATTTCCCACAAAGCATATGAACCCACCGGGTGGTAGGATTGACCATAAACACCCAACCTAATTTGGCAATTAACGCGTCATTGGTGGTGCGGAGGCGTTTGATACCCAAACCCCCAGCGGACTTTGGCTGGCAGACCGTGTCCCAGTTCACCAGGTGGAGCCGACGTTGCGAGGTGGTCGTGCCCCAAATAAAATCACGCACGAGCTGTTCAAGATCATCACAGAGTTGACGAGGGAGTTGAACCGTCTGCATCGTGAAAATGGGGAGAGCGGAGATAACCGACTAGGCTAAAGTCACCCAACCAGCCAGAGACAAAGTCTGCGCATGCTAGCCTGTGAGCTTCGTTCGAGTTGCATCCAGAATATGTTGAAAAGTCCGTCTGGAGACGCGCTCATAAAACAACAGGACCCCGAGATACCGGCCCAAATTAGCCGTGCGGCTCAGGCGAAGACCATGGCTGAGTCGTCGGGCGATCTCCCGGGGCACATTCCTCGAGAAAAAGATCCAGATCTTCTCAAGGCTGATCTTCTGCCCAAAGGCTAAGCAGAAATTCTGTAAGGTACGGTTGATAACATGAGCCTGAGACTCCGTAGCTTCTGCAAAGAGTATCAGGTCGTCAGCGAAGAAAAGATGACAGATGGGAGGCCCCGTCCGACTGAGTCGGATGGGCCGCCAGTGGCCCTCGGCCACCTCCTGCGATATAAGGTGGCCAAGTCGCTCCATACAGAAGATAAACAGATACGGGAAAAGCGGGTCGTCTTGTCGAACACCCCGAGACGAGCAAAAGACATCGGAGAAGGTGCCTTAACAGGCCACGTGAAACGACACCGTCGTGATAAATTGAATTGTCAGCAGGTGTAATCAATGTGACATTTTCTCTATGCCAGCATGCCAAATTGTGAGTTATCCTCTGGATCTATTAAAGATGAGAAAACCTGAAAAAACCAGGTCACATGAAGCTTGATAGGCCCTTGATCATCCATCCCACTTCTTGACTGGATCCTAGTTTAGTGCCTGAGGGATGCTTCTAAAGATCAAATACGTATCAATTCTTTCCATTGCAGTCAAAGGTCAAGAGAAGATTTAAATTGCCAGCGATGTACGTGGATGCGAGACCAACTTGTCCAACTTGAGCGATTTTTTACGCTTGTCGGTTTCAACTCTGACCACTCTTACTTTGGCTTGGGACATTGGCAGCGGCAAGCAGGCAACGGCCAAGCTGCCGTCACTGGGAGTTCTTTGCCTCTTACTTTGTTTTTGCCTCCCTTCCTCCTTTTCCAGTATGTAATTGGTTTCTCCTAGGTTACATTGAAGGTGGGGAAGCATTACAAGCATGTGATTGCAAGCGATGTAAATGAAGGCATTTGAAACATTCATTGACACATCCAAATGTTACCCTTTTATCAATTTCCAATGATGAGATTCTTATGTTGATTGCTCGGAAAATTCTGTTGATCTGGTCATGGTTGAAAACTTCTATTCTCTTGTTAATCGCCTGCTTAAAAAGCCTGGAGAGGATATTGCAGTGTGGACCTATAACCTCGTCCAAGTTAGCCAGGAATTGGTCCTGTCTTTAACTGCTATTTTGACAATGCCCAAAATCCAAATGCAAGGTATGCTTTTGAAAGTTAAAGCGCATCCAATTTTCTCTATGTGGTTGGTAGGGTATAAGAACTATTTCTGTTTAAGTTGAACTATTCACTTTGGATCGATTACTAGCATACAAATCCCATTCTTGACACAGTCTGCTGCACTTCACACCATATTCCATTAGGAGACCTTTCTTGGTGTTTCTACTGCATTATAACTACAAAGATAAACAATAATCATGCAAATGCTGCTTTGTTAATCGTCTGGCATCTCACATACCTGCGTTACTGCGTATATGTCTACTCCCGAAAATGTATCCTCTATATATACTATTAGCAGCGAAAGCAGAAAGAAAGACAAGTCTACTTTGACATGAATAGGACTTCCCATTGAAGAAGCCTTAGTGCTAACAGAAGAACTAAGAAGAGTTACCTGAGCACTACTTATTACAATTTTTTTTTGGGTGAATTGAAAACAGAAAATAAAATTTAATTTTATCTAAATTTTGTCTTGGGTAGGATATGAACTGTTACTTGCATTGGTTTCAGGACTAGGATTTTATCAGTGACGCCATTAAAAAAAGCTCAATTCTTTATAGTATGCTGTGGGGAAAAGACACCTTTTTAGTGTCGTTTTCATGGCCTTTTAAAGTAAATCAAAGATAAGGATATTCTCCTCGATAGTCTTAATGAATTAGTACTTCTACTGAACAAAATTCTGTAGAGCAGATCCCATCATGACCTCATCTTTCATCATAGCAAAGCTGTAAAATTCCCACCGCCATGTGTATTCTGCATATAAAGCTAAGCCATAGACCCTTGAGGAGAGACTACTTTAAGGGTAAAACAAAAGCAACATCTTTTTCTTCTATTGGAAGAGTATAGAAACTCCAATTCAGCAAAGTAGTATGGGAAGTTTGGAAGAAGATAGATTGGCTCAGATGGTGCATGACTTTATAGAGTCAGAATCATCATCAACCCTATTTCCTACTTCCTCTGAGTTTCGTTCTATTAACCATCAAGCTAAATTGTTCACCCTGCAGGTACTGTACTGTACTCTTATGGCAATAGTTTTCGGAGTTTTTTTTTCGGTGCCGTCTCTGGACGTTATTTGGTTGTTTTCAAAGTGATTTTTCTGTGTTTTAATGGCGATTATCGTGTGGTCTTGGCCTTTCAGGAGATACTTGGGACTGTGACAAAAGCTGAGGCTGAAGTTCTGGAGAAAGTGTTGAAACACATGAGAAACAAAATGGATAGCGAGAAGACAACTGGCTTGAAGAAATGGCTTGTCATGCGGTTGAAAATGGATGGTTTCAATGCTTCTATTTGTCACGCCTCTTGTGTCACTTCCCTGGGATGCCCTGCCGGTGGGTGTCTTTTCTTGTCTGGTTTTCTTTATCCATTTAAGGTTCAAATTTTGAATTTCTGTATTGGCTTTGGTTTTGTTGATATACAAGTAAAAAAAGCATACTGATCAGGATCCACTTTGATGATGCCTAAGAAATAGTTCTCAAGCATCACACTAAGAACATCTATTCTGAGAGTCTTCACAACTTTCAAAATCTTCAATTTATGGTACTTTATTGGATTTTAACAGGAGATTACGATTACATTGAAATTTTGATGAAAGCTGAGAACGGTTATCCACTGATGAGGCTAATAGTGGACATAGACTTCAAGTCTCAGTTCGAACTAGCAAGACCAACACAGTCCTACAAAGAACTTACAGACATAGTCCCATCGATATTTGTTGGTGGTGAGGACAAGCTTAGAAAGATAATCTCCGTGCTTTGCTCTGCTGCTAAACAGTCCCTTAGAGAGAGAGGACTCCATGTACCACCTTGGAGGACCAGCGCATACATGCAATCCAAATGGCTATCTGGATGCACCAAAGTCACTACCAACACCTCTTCTATCAGCTACAACAGAGAAACCATGGAAGTTAAAAATGTTGGAAATGGTTTCAGCATGTGGTCACCTCCCATGGTTAAGCCTAAGAGAAGAGGTTTGGGTGGTGGGTCTGGCTTGTCTAGTCAGTTCTCTAGTATGGGCATAAATTGTTGTTGAACATTTTTGGTTAGGTTCCATCTCCACTCCGGCAGATGGGTAGCCATAGCCTCCAGTTTTGGTGTTCTCTAAACTTTGAAGTTTACTGATATGAATCTCAAAATGGTGCTCTCTTGATTTTTGATTCATTTACCATTCCTTTCTCGATCATTTTATGTTTATGTTCCTGCACTTGAAAGATGTAATATTATAGTATTTTTTAAAAATTTTGGTTTTAGGAAACCTTAAGAGCTTGATTTAGATTTATACCTAACGTTGAAATGAAGATTATGACTTCTCCTATATGAGAGTAGAATTTCTCTTCAGGTTCCTTGAAACTTCTAATCCAGCTTCAGTAACTAGGTCAAGCTTGTAGATTAGCTCATAGAAACTGAGCTAGACAACAAAAATAGTGAAACCAGCACATATATAATACATATTCATATGCTTATCTGCAGCGGAAACTAAGAAGACAAGACAAAAAATGTTTAAATAATGATGTTGGATCATGAACCATTTACGTAGGTTAGGTTTTTGTCTGATGCATAAACGACTAAAGTCAAGCAAATAATGAAGGAAGACTTTGTCTTCTCTCTCTCTCTCTCTCTGATATTCGAGCATATCTAGAGGTGACGTAAGGATCAGCTTACAAGCAACAAGTGAAAGGGAAACCAGTGGCTCCATTATTAAAAGCTAAAACAGGTGGCACAAAACAAGGGGAGAAAGAGAGAGACCTCTGTCCCTTTCCTGCTTGCCATAGAAATGGGGAAGGCAGATCAGTGATGATCCATGCTTTTGTTTCAGTCTTCGTTGCGTTGCCTTTTATCCTTTTCTTGGAAATAATATCGTCGCCGGCGGTGGTCGACATTATTTCCGGTCAAGATCCGGGGACGCTAGAGTCTAGTCTCGTCCGGATAATCTAAAATAATGCATCTAAATTTCTGAGCTAAATTTGAGTCCAATCCGACCGAGCCTGATCAGAATCAAATGCTTCTCCAGCAACTTCATGAGATTGAGTATTATTTTACACCAAACTGTTCCCTTTGATCAATTTAAAAAGCTGAAAAGGGTAAGAATTCTAAACAACAAACTTATAATTAATGGAACTCCATGCTGTTGATTTGACGTGCGTCGTGTCGCAGTGACTTAAAAAATGGTTAGGGGCAATATAGAGAATAATTATTTGGTGGCGGGTACCGGTAGACTAATTCAACAAATTTTGAATGTGTAAATTCAGCATGTATGTCGCGAAGGGAACCATTATGCTGATAACTTAGCCGCTCTCACAATCCTAGCCAACCCAAATATGTATATTCTCTAGGAGCCTTTGATGTTAATCATGAAACTTATACATTGAGATAAGTAAGGAGCTTTATACTGCATAATACTACACTAGTTATATTGTTTTTTGGGTTTTTTCCTTTGTAAAAAAATGGTTAGGGGCTACTCTTCAACTCTAGTTATGAATGCACTAGTTTTAAATATATGACGTCAGACGACGCCGTAATAAGAGATCTGATCCTTTTGGAGTACATTAAATCTTTTGTTTTAATTATTTTATTTCAATTCTATTTTATTAAATCTTATCTATATATTTACAAAGAGTCTACATAAATATATAAATAAGATTTAATAGAACATGATATAAATATTATAAACAGGTGATCTGATCCATTTAGAGCGTATCAAATCATCTGTTCCAGTTATTCTGATTCAACCTTGTTTCATTAAATCTTATCCATATATTTATGTGGGGTCTACATAAATATATGGAAAAGATTTAATAAAATATAATAAAAATACCGAAATTAAAATAAGAGATCTAATCCTTCTTAAAATCTCACAATATACGAGTAAGGATTAATTCGGATGCAGTAATCCTCGAGCCACCCAAAACATTTCGTGGATTTAAAAAAAAGGGGTTAAAACTTAGAAGATAATACTAAATAATATCTAATGGATATATAAAGAGATAAGAACATAAATAGGATTGGATCATAAATTTTAAGATTTATTGTAAAAAGAATTTAAAATTTACTCAATTTTAAAATAATACCACAAAATTTAAAAAGCAATCTTAAAATATTCAAAGTTTTAAGTTTTTAAACAAAATTAAATTCTTTACTAATACTAACAATATAATGTGCCACATCAAATTAATGTTTTTATCATACAACTACCATATGGATATTAATGTCACATAAAAGATTTGTTATTTAATAAAATAACATTACTTTAAATTACTAAAAATAAGTGGAGAGAAAGGATTTTAAAATAATTAAGTTTTAAGTAATTTAATATATATTTATTTTATTGAATGACAAATTTCATATATGACATTATTATCTTGTGTGAGAGTTAGGTGGTAAAAGTATTAAAATGACGTAACACATCACGTAATCAACGTTAACAGAGAACTTAAAGTCAGACTACTCTTTGTAAAAAATTGAAGTTTAAACATTTTAACACTATTTTTAAAATTCAAACAATATTATATAATTGAATAAATTTTAATTTTTTACAATAAACCTTATTGTTTATCAGTTTAATCTACCTCATTCTTAATAATAAGCGATCTAAGTATAATTTAAAAATTGGTCAAACTCAAAATAGTATAACTTAAAATTCAATCAAACTCAAATTATCTCAAATAATATTATCTTAGTATAATGATTATTTTGATCTTAAGTTTTATTAAATTTATATATTAAAATATACTATTTTAAACAATTAAATCAAAATAATATCAATCTAATATAAGAGGCTTGACTATTGGACCTTTCAAATCAAAATTTAAACTAGTTATCAAACTTAATCTTGACATAAAATATAATTAATCTGGACCACACCTGTTAACTTAAGGTTAAATTAAGTTGTAACATTATTGCAAATCCTTTGTATAATTAATCTTGGTGGGTTCAATCATTAATACTTAATTGGCCAATTAAACTATACTTTTGATTAAAAAAAGATGAGATGCTAATCACATCCTACTAGATTTGATGTTGACGTTCAATTTTTTGTCGGAATAGAACAATCCCTAAGGTCAAAATTTAACGGACCAAGATCGGTCAATTTATGCTTTCTAAGAAGAAAGCCTTCAATTTTGTGCCCACAAATGGAAAGGGCCCAAACCATTTACAACATTACGATACACATGATCCTTATAAAGAGATAAGTATAAAACATACTTGTCTTCTATATATCTACATTATGCAAGATTTAAGCTTTCAGGGAATGACTTTTTCTTTCTTCTTCTCCATCTTGTCATCATCATCACCATCTAATTTAAGATTATGACAAACTTCACAATTTGACTCACACATAAAAGGATTTGTATCCTAATAAAATGTTATGGATTATTAAAAAAAGATTGTAAGTATTAGCATGGAATATATGCAATTATAAAAGATGTAAATAAAATCATAATAAAGTTAAATAATAGTTTAAATTGTAATATTGTAAAACTTTGTTTGTTATGGTATGTATTTATAATTGTAGGAGATCTAAATATAAATTAAAACAATTTTTTTAATAATCTAAAGTCATGTGTATCAATCTCATAATTCATAATTTTTGTTTCATGATTAAAAAAATTGCAATAGAAGCTTTAATTTCTATTACGTGCTAAATTTCAATGGTTAAAAAACTCAACCGATTTAACTGTAAAAATTTTGAACCATCTAATTTTTTGGTTCGATTTACTTTAATAACTCTTGTTGTTAAAAACTAGTTAGTTTCTTAATTAATTTTAGTAAATTAATAAGTTCTTATTAACTAAATTAAATCAATTAATTTTCATTTAAGAACCTACTTTTTTAATTAAACTTCAAATTTTTTCAATAAGTAAAAACAATCTTTTTCATTTAAATTTCAAATTCTTTAATTTTTAGTCTTTAACCGATTTTATGATAGCCTACTACCGATTGAACCTTTTGAACCTTAAATTTCTTATCTCACTAGTTTAACTTTCGATCCGATTTTGAAAACATCAGCAAATGAAGGTTGACTTTTTTACTGTCTAGGTCTAATATATTCTTCTAGACTAACTCAAAATTAAGCAAATGGGCTTTAAATATTCCTTTTTTTTATAATTCTCCCTTTGATTAATTTCAGACTTATATTAGCAATAATAATTTATGATTTATAAAATGTCGTATTACTTAATCAAAGAGGGAAAAGAAACGAATGTATATAGCTTTGCATTTTCAAAGACAAACATATTTTAAAAGTCAGAAAACGTGGAAGTCATCGCTCATCCTTCCAACTTGTACCTAAGAATCAAGAAGATGTTGGGATCCACTTGTTTCCTTGCAAAAAATTTCCCACAGAAAATGCATTAACATGGTCTGCAGGAATCTGACTACTCCAAGCAACTCTGTTTGATGGAGTATACCCTGACCCTGAGTTCTCAAATTCTCCATAGTAAAGAGTCTTCAGAGCAAAATCACCAGACCAAGGTGACCAACCCTCCGGCGATACCAGAACTTCCATGTTGCATTTTATGAAAACTACTCTCGAGTACTCCTTCCATGGCCGTCCCAGGTAGGTTTTGTGAACACTAGGGTTGGTTTTGTACAAGCCCATGTATTCTTCAGTCCCATTGATCGAACAGTTGTGGAAGACATAACCTGTCGATTGTGCAGGATCGGACCTCCCATGTGCTGTTATAGCGTTACTGTCACCTTTCTCAGGATTTTCCTGTCTTGGTTTTACAAGAATCTGACAATCTTGAAAAGTTGCAGCTGAGTTGCCAAAAATGAAGTCTACGTTCCCCACGATCCTGCATGATTTGTAGTATTGGCGAAGGGAGTTGGCGTAAAGTGTGTCCTGATTGCTCAGGAATTCGCAATTCTCTAACACTGACAGATCGCTATCTATTCTTAAGGCCACTGCTTGGTGTGTAGGAGGTCCTGCTGTGTTCTGAATCGTCAAGCCTTTAGCCATGAATCCATCCCCAAGAACTCCTGTCAGCAGAATTACAAGAAGAATGAACAAGGCAGGCTTCTGAATCTGGTAAGAGCATCTAAACATTTATTGTATCTATCTTCCAAGTATAATATATGTATGTAATAATAGAAAATGGCAGGAGTGAAACTGATCCTGAACATCTGATAGGTTTGATGATATAAAGTCAAATTCATGATATTTTGATCATAACTTCAGAATTCTGCAGATGATTAGACACTATTCTTTGCATTTCAATTTTCATGTACAATGTGTGTATGTAATAATCAAAATGGCAGGACTGAAACTGGTTCTGAACATCGAATCGTTTTGAAGATTCAAGTCAAATTCATAATACTTTGATCAGAATTCTGCAGAAAATTAGAGATTATTCTTTGCATTTCAGTTTCCAGTAATTCATAGATTCTCATGTGAAACAAATCTTCCACTTACCAACTGTAGCAGACTCAAACGTTGTAATTCCAGGCTGACCAGCATCGAGTGAACCTGTGATCACTGTTTTGCCAATTCCATCCCCCAAAAACACCACATTCTTCTTGTGAATTGGAACTCTAACAGTCTCGTCGTAAACACCTTCCTTGATACTTATCACGAACTTACTGTCTGTCTTATTATCTGGAGCTGCATTAACAGCTTCCTGCACTGTTTTGTAACAGCCATTAGTGCCATCCTTGCACACAGTAACAGAAGGAGTTAAATTTGATGGGACACCACCCTTAAACTCCATTCCACCGTCTAGTCCAGGCTTCTCCCAGAAGCCGTCGTGTTCTGTATGTGGCGGTCTCCACGAGCGGGTTTCATTCCCGTACAGATCATAAGCAACCACCATGCTCAACGCATTGCTTGTGATATTCATCAAGTTCTGCAAGTGCAAGATCGTTTCTTTTGCAGAGGGTATGTCCCCAGCTCGACTCTGGAATCCTCCATGACAACCACTTAGGTACGTCAAAGCAGCGCTCATCCACGCACGAACGTCTTTGATCTCACCTCGCGCCAATGAATCGTTGGACAATGAAATCCGGTACTCAGAAAAACGCAGATACTCCAAGGAAGACTTAGCAGCATTTGTGAGGTTTTGATTCTGGGACGATCCTAGGAGAGACTGTAACATCGAACGTGCAGTGTTAATGTTTTGGGACGATACCCACATCGCAGATTGGATTATCTGAACTGGGGTTGGATTAGAAGGGACGTTGTTCGATTGGATTAAGGAAGACCGACAGATTTCAGGATATTGTGTGGCATTGCATGCGAAACGGATCTCAGTTTCAGGAGCTTGAGTCTGAGACGAAACAACAGACAAGAGAAGAGGACAAACTATGAAAAGAATGCATTTGAAGATCGAGAATGACAGTGCAAGTCCTGTCATGGCTTTGGAAATGGAATCGGCGGCCATGAAACTGATCAGTTTTGTTGTCTTATACAGAAGCTGGTTTTGGACAAATTATATAGACATGAACACTATGGGAAGGTTAATCTGAACAAGTCCTTTTAGATTCAAGATGAAACATAATTTGAACTTTCTTTTTCTTCGGTCCCCTGGAAAAGTGTCAAGGTTTGCTTATTTTTAGACACTATATATATAGTAATCTGTAAAACTACCACTAGATTTTAATAAAATCAATAATTATAATACATTATTGATTATAATTTATTAAGTAGGGTAATAACGCCGTGTACAATCATACCTTCTCAGACTCCACTTCACTACGAAACTTCATATTGGACTAGATTTGATGACGAAGAATAATTATAACAATTTTTTTGGTGAAATAATAATTATAATAAATTAAATTAAGGAATATTATGATAACTTTAATTATGATTAGTACTTGCAATTCGAAATTATTGGTGAGAGATTTGGACATAAGATTACAAACAAACATAGTCTTTTGTAAGAGGATTTCATGTAATGTTCAAAAATTCTTATTTTTTAAATTTTTTGGGAAAAATAACAAAACAAAAATTTTAAATTTTTATTAAAAACAACAACTCAAAAATTTTATAATTTTTAAAAAATTTGCTAGTAATAATAAAACAAACACATATCATGAATATCATTCCATAATTATTAATTAAATTTTGTTGATATAATGATTCAACATAATTTTAAAACTCTTCTCGAATAAATTAAAACTAATTAAAAACAATTACAATAAATTATTAGAAATTAAATTTAACAAATAAATGATATCTGTATATCAATAATATTTAATGTGTTCATATGTAATGATTGTATTTTATTAATATTTTTAAATAAAAGTAAGAAGATATTTTTAAAAAATTATAATTTTTTTAAAATAATTTTAAATAATTTAAAAATAAAATCTTCTTAAGTTACTTAAAACATATGATAATTTGTTCTTAAAACCCTTTTTGAGTATTAGTAGATTAGATTAGCAAAAGACAAGACAAAACCTTAAAAAAACATATGTTTAATGTCTACTAAGTTGGGCTTTTATAGAGCAGGAAGTGGAAAAACAAAATCCCAAATTTTGATCCACCCTCTCCGTAACCCCTGACAATTCCAGACACCACTCGCTACCACACTACGCCGGCTCTCCATTCACCGCCCGGAGCTCTGTTTCTCGCCGGAATCTTAGAAGGGTCACTCTATCTCTAATTTAAGAATCTCCAAGTCGCAATCTTTCTTTCAAAGTAACCTTCTTCCAATCTTCACCTTCCACAAATTCGAATTCTCCATGTTGTGAAGCGGCAAAGTGTGAAACTTTCCGAGCTATCTTAGCAAATCAAATAAAAGGGCTGCCGCTTATTGTCTCAGTAGCCCTCAATCAACTGGAAATCTCAGAGTCTGTGTCATGGCCAAGACTTTGGCTTTACTCTTAAAGATGGAAGCTTGCTCTTGGGTCAAAGTAGTTCTGTTTTTATCGTGATAGTTTGGTTTTCTCTTCCTTTTTATTCTTCATAGAAATAGAAAAAAGAAAAATCCAAAACTTGTATGCTATAGTCCCTTTATCGAGCTCTAGGGTTGTAGAGGGAACCTGGGTAAGACTTCTACTGTTTGGAGTTTCACCAGCAAAGGCGGCAAATTAAGCTTCTGGTCTGCTAGAGAAGGCTTTTGGTATGAATTTTCAACTTAACATACTTCTATTTATTTATTTCATTTCTGTCAAAGCTTTGGTTTTTCTAGTATGTAGTGATTCTATAGATTGCAATGTGGTTAGTCATAGAGTTGCTCTCAATTATCATGGACAAGTCAATTAGCATTCCTCTCTGCAATGTATAAAAATTAGCACTTCTCTCTGATTTCGTATCCATCCCAAGTTTTTATGAAGGGTATTCTCTTGCAGAGGGATTTGATCTCTATTGTTCCAATCGGGATTAAGCCTCCCCTTTTCATAGTTGATGCTAGGGGGACTTGGCTTCCTGTTGGATCATTTTCTACTTTGAGTCTGAGACTCTATATTTTACTTGGGTTTCCATCTGTATGTGACTGGGCTTAGACAAATTTCCAATGATTTGTATGACACATTTGTATGTAAGCCCTTCACTTGGGAATCTTAGTCATTCATCAATTCGCAAAGTCCAGAGACTATAGATACAGGTAAGGCAGCGTACAGCGGACCTCCCTAGGCTCCATGTTTAGTGGGATTTTTTACTGGGTCTTCGTCGTCGCTGTTGTAGAGATTACAGATAGGCTGGTATTTCGGATTTCGGAGCATTGTCGGAAACAAGGCTGAATTATGTTCACTGAATTATGCATCTGAGATCTAGGTTCTGAATTTTGGAGTTTAAAGAACATAAGTTGATCTAACGTTAGAATGTTGTTGTTGTGATGTTTAGAGGGCTTAAATCATGTTCATCCTATGATAAACAGAGGAAAGGTTTTAACTTTCAGTTTTTCTTCAAATTCATGGATTAGGGTAGGTTTTTAACCTTATAGAAAATGAAAATCATGAATTTAGTGTTGAATTTGTGTCAGAGGTTAGCATTCTTACAAGAATTCATGTTTCTAACTTATGGACATTTAAAAGGGAAGCCAATTGCACTACTAAGAGAATGTTAAATTGAAATTTCATGGTCCTTGCAGCTGGGACTTTCAAGTTAGAATGAAGAATAGTTCATTCATTGCAGGTTCAATGTGGTTCGTGAGAATATCTCTGCTCGGTTCAACAATGTTTAATAAATTTTAGTTTTTATGTTACCTGGGAGTTGGATATCTGTTTAATAAATTAAATTATTTTGGTTTTGATATTCCTCAGATTGCTCCATTTGAGTAGACAGTTGTGCTCTTGTTGGCAAAATGAGTGGGAATGGGCGAAAGCGTGGATCTAAATGGGATTTAAAAGAAGAGTCTCGGAATCCATTGGACAATGTAAGAGAGAATGCTTGGAATGGGAAAGCAAACTTATCTTTTCGTGATAGAGAAGCACACCGGGGCTGGCATTCTCCAGATACTGCTAGTGGGGATCACCCTAAATGGTCTGCTATTGAACCTTTTTCTGGTAGAAGAAGTTCACGAAGAGATGACAACATTGATGGAGACTGTGACAGAACGTTGAAAGCAATGTCCTCATGGGATGAGGATGAGAGCTATGGAACGAGAATGTCTCCGGGCCTTGATGATTGGAGACAACAAAATCGTCACCACTCTCCCAAAAATGAATGGAAAAGATCAAGAAGGTTTTGTTATCTACCTGTTGAATACAATCCTGAATCTACTCATAGAGCTCTTGAAAGTGTCCCCTTTACTTATGTGTTGTGCATGTAGCCGTTGACAACCCTGTAATCAGGATTTTAAGTATTAATGCCCCATGTATTGCGTTGGAATCTACAATCTGTTTAAAATTTTCTTATAACTTGACTAGGGTGACTAGACATGCAGATTTTTCCCCAAATTTCTAGTTTCTAATTATAATTCTACAGGTTAATTAGTACCTGCTATATATTTTGAATGTACAAGTTCAGTGCTTTTCACATCTTTTGAGGAAAAATGCGAAAAAGGAGTACAAATGGATGATGATTCTCCGTATTTCATATTTATGCCATATAGCAGATTTTTGTTATTTGGAGTTGGTTCAGTTGGTTGATTCTCCTGTTTATGGTGATCATGCAGAAGCAGGAGCCTGAGCAGGAGTAGGAGCAGGAGCAGGAGCAGAAGCAGGAGCAGGAGTAGGAGCAGGAGCAGGAGCAGGAGCAGGAGCCCTGTCCCAGGATATAGGAGAGAATCAGGAATGTATGACAGAAGTAGAAACAGATTAGGCTTACCAGCTCAAGTCTGTAAAGATTTTACTGCTGGGAGATGCAGAAGAGGAAATCATTGTGATTTTCTTCACCAGGATCACGAGGAGACATGGGAAAGACACAGGAAAACTGCAGCTTCAAAGTATTCCAATCCCCATGATGCGAGAGAGCACCCTCTGGGCAGCTTAAGACCAGATGATTGTTGTACTGATTTCCTAAAAGGTAACTGTAGGAGGGGTGCATCGTGCCGTTTTTCTCATCATGGTGCTTCTGATACATCAGGTAGATGGTCCACAAATGGGGTGGTTAGAGACAGAGATAATGACAGAAGAACTAGAGATGCATCACCCGAAAGACGCGTGGAACGTGACACTCGTAGAGCATCTGATGTTCCTTGCAAGTTTTTTGCGGCAGGGAACTGCAGAAATGGAAAGCATTGCAGGTTTTCTCATCATGGTGAGACACGCAAAACTCCTGATAGGTCGAGAGATGATAGGTTGCTACATGGCCAAAACTCAGATGATGTGAAGAGAGTCTGGAATGAATCAAAATGGAGTGATGTAAAGTCTTCTTCACATGCTACAGTTTTGAGTGAGGACAAAAATGAAACAGTTGGTGCTCCTGAACCAAGGCTTAGTGAGTGGTCTATGGATGATAAATGGGCCCACAATAGGGATGCAAACAAGATGGGAATTGATCGTAAAGCAGTCGAGACTGATGTAAAGCAAAGCCTAGAGTGGAAGAGGGACATTCCTGGTGGTAACTTGCAGCCTGAGCAAAGATCTACCGAGAATTGGCTTGGTGATATGGAGATGTCTCCTGAATGGAATCCTAGACTTCAGCCACTTGACCATATTACTAAGAGAGAGCGTGCTTCTTTACCTGATTTTGACCCAGTAGTAACCCAGGATACTTCAGGTCGACTGCGCGAAGCCATTGCGGTTATACCACAACCATCTTTCACTCAACAGGAATACAATTTAAGAGAGGCAGGGGCTTTAGCTTTGCCCCATGATGATAAGATTGTGAGTGGAAAAACTGCTGCTCATATGAACATCTCTGCCAGTTCCCTGGTAGCACACGGCTTCAACCATAATGGTCTGGCTTCAAATGTTTTACCTATTCCACGTTTAGATGTTATTGGACAAAGTCAAATCGCAACTTCAACGGACCCCTCAAGATACAGAAGCATAATAAGCCCTCAGAACCAGACACTGCTTCAGGATGGAAAAGCATTCCCGGACCTCAGGGAAACAAATTCATCCAGATTGAATTCTGGTATCCAAATATCTCAGAGTATGGTTAGCAGCGACCATCTTACTCAGTTTAGCAACATCCAAGCTTCTCTGGCGCATTATCTTGCAAATGGACAGCAGCTTCCACAACTTCTTAGTGGTCATAATTCTCATAATCATGCAGACGCTAAAACTGTTCATCCGAATCAAGCTGTTGTTCCTGGGAAGCAATATGATCCTATATGTGACAGCATTGAAACTGAAAAGCAAACTCTCAGAAATAGTTCACTAGGCCTTTCATCTAGCATTGTTGGGCAGGACAGAGTTGCTGAAGGGAAGCATGATATTTCATCTCAAAATCTACCCTCTTCATCGTCTGCTGGTGCACAAAATGGTGGTGATCATCATATTGTTGGTGGTTCAACAAGAGAACCTAACGATCAGGGTGGCCAGTCATATCAACTTGAACTAGGTACAGAATCTGGAGTCTCCAAGAAAAATGACGCAACGGAAGTGAAAGAAAGCACAAAAATACAAGCGGAGAAGAAACAAGACAGTGGTTCTCCGGAAAAAATTGATGGAGACGACAAGCATGATGAGAACAAAAAGAGCAAGGATGTAAAGGGAATCCGTGCATTCAAATTTGCTCTTGTAGAGTTCGTCAAGGAGATTCTAAAACCCACATGGAAGGAAGGTCAAATGAGCAAAGATGCTTACAAAAACGTAGTGAAGAAAGTGGTTGACAAAGTTACTGGCACAATGAAGGGTGTGAATGTCCCTCAAACTCAGGAGAGGATTGAACAGTATCTGTCATTTGCAAAGCCAAAACTGACAAAACTTACACAGGTAAGGTCTGATTCATACTCAAAATTCTCAAATGGACATTTCCATGTCTGAGTCTTCTTTTCCTTTGAATCAAACTTTATTTTGCTTGTCAAAATACATGATATTTTGCTTTCATTCATCTTTTCTGCAGGCCTATGTGGAGAAACTTCAGAAGGACAAATGAACAAGGAAACTTACAATGTTTCATGCTTGTCTATCTTACCTGTGTTTCATGGCAAGTCCATGATTTTAATGATAATGAAGCTTTTAGATTGATGATACACATATTTTCTTCTCTTATCATCACACTAACCTTGCCAACTACAAGCTGTAGATTTGCTATTGTTTCATGTTCTTTTTAGTTAAAGGTTAGGTTTACAATCTCTTCCCTTTTCATAGCTGCGGCTACTAATCTATATGCAGGTACATCCAGAAAGGTAACCTTGGTTTTTGAGTTGTGTGTTCCTGTCTTTTGTGCTTCAAGACTTGTTCTGGAAATATTGAAGTCTAGCATACTACCATTTTTAGTCTGGAGTTAATTATTGGGACTAAGATATGCGGATAGAAATGGCAATGGGTTAGACAAAATAATATCATTTTAGAACAACTTTTTAAGAGGAGACATTATTTTGGAGCCGAGGAGCGAGCTGGTTGGGCCGACTCCTCAAGTCTAAGTCCAACTCGAAACCTAGGTTGATTGGACTTAGATCGTTGAGTTCATATTAGTCGGGCCGGACTTTAGGCCTCTTGCCATCCTTGTGCAAAATATAAAAATTTATCTTTTATAGTTTTTATAAAAAATTGAATTAAGTTTCTTAAATAAAATCTAACAATGAATTCTTTGAATTTTTTAATTGTACGAATAAATTCTTGATTTTTATTTGCCTATAAAAAATGTTTAATGAATATGTATGATAATTTATACTTATAAAAATTTCAATTTTATTTGATATGATGTGATAATTCACACCTTAAAGAGAATACCCTACATAGGGTACGTTGTACAATATGTTTTGATGCCTAGACAAGTGAAGTGATAGGTACATATTGTATCACAACATGAACTCCTTGAAGGTCCATTTTCTTGCACAAATTCTTGCTAACCCTAACCTAGAAACTCACTTGATAACCCAAAACGGTCCTACTTATTGGTTATTTACAAATCAAATCATCAACTAATGTATAGAAAATTAAAAATAATAATCATATCCTTTGAAACTATAATTACATATATCTATCAATCTTTTTTTTGCACAAAAAACCTATTTTTTGTATGAAAATGTCTATAGATAAAGCAATTCGTCTTTAATTTAATAGAGTTGATTCTATTTCATTGTCATCATTATTACATTTAGTCCGAAATTTTATAATAAAGTAGAGTTTGGGAAGGTCTGATAGTACGTAACCTTTTTCTTACATAGTAGAGAGACTATTTCTAGTACATCCACATACAAATGTGACAATAAAAGAGTGATGCAAGAGTTAATTCCATCTAATATTTATTAACAAAAATTGAATAAATTTATGTATATACTATAACTTTTAATTATTTATTATTAAAACTTGAGTCAAAATTAATAATTTGGAACTAAATAGGAATTATTAATTTAAAACATGTAATTATATTATATTAAAGAAGTTTAGTTTATATATGAACATAATTAATTAACCTAAATTACATGATTACAAACTAATTAGGTTGACTTTATTGCATGTGCATCAACCCATACTGTTCTTACATCACACACTGTAAACCGAGAGAAAGACAAAGAGATGGAGAGAATCAAACACACAGAGGCCGAAATTCTGCTCAAAAGCTAGATGTTGTGTTACGTCTGGACTGTCTTATTCCCTGAAAAGCTGACGATCACGCCAAATTTCAGGCCAAAATCCTCCATATTCCCACCTTATTATTATATAGTATTGTATGTACATATGGCTCGACGTAACTCAAGCTTGACCGTTATGATTTGTTCTACAGATCATGTAATGGCACTTTCGTCAACCATATCCTAACCAACTCATAGCAGTGTATGTAGTGCAAGCAACTCTTGATTTGTTCTAGTAATTAATATGATTTGCTTTGACTACTGAAGTTTGAGTTGCTAATCACTGAAGGTTACCACAGTCTCCGGGTTGAAATCCAGTAGAACAGTGAAACGGGGTCTCAAGGGAGGGTGAGACGGTGGAGTCAAGAGGCATGTTGTAGGTTATCGGCCAGTCTCCGGTGAGGGGTCGGTGTTGGTTGATGGTCTGAAGCAAGCGAACTTGTCTTTTGAGGAATTTGACGTAGCGGGTTGCTTCGTCCAGCATTGAAGCAGTGTCCATTTTGGTACCTCCAGGTACGAGTCTTTGAAGAATTCTCATCTTTTCACTGATCCTCTCTCGCCTGTGACGAGCTGCGATGCTCTGTGGGTCGTCGCTGATCCTCACGTTCCTTCTCTTAGGCTTGCTAATCGATGCTAGATCTATCTCTACAGGTTGCATGGCTGCTATTCTGTACATCATCTCTTTCGTGGCTCCTAGTTCTTCTTCCGGTTCTTCTTCTTGTTCTTCCTCTCTAGGGTTTCCCATTTGGCCTCCTAGAAGAAGGTTTGAAATCGGTATCTGGGTTGACGAAGATGGCGGCCATAGTTGGCTTTGGAGAGGATAGTTAACCGGAGAAAGTGAGCTAAAAGGAACTTGGTCACTGAGGACTTGATGATCTTCCATGAAAATTTCAGGATTCCAAGGGAAAATTGAGAACTTGTCCATGATAAAAAAAAAACAGCTTAAATTTGTCAAATTTGGACCAAAAAGTAGAAAAACAAAACTATGGAAGAGAGAACGAATTGTATCTAAGCGATTCTTGAAATGGTTTCTGACTCATATAAATGATAGAACAGCATAGGTATCATTTCCATAGAAAGGCCTAAAATACATGGTTTGATAAGTAAAGAAAAAAACCCTTTTTTGCTTTCTTTGACAAGTGTTTGAATCTAAAACTTGCCTTTACTTCTTCGGCTTCAGCAATGCTTGACCACTCCTCGCCAGAAGGTTATATGATGCAAGAAGAATCTAAAGTTGGCTTAAAACCAGGGATAGGTAAGATTGGCCATACATTAGAGAACCAAATAATGATGATTAAGGAATTGAAAAAGTATTGGTAAGAGTCAACACGGACTGGTGTTTTAATATCAATTTAAAAGCATTATAAAGTAAGACACTCGAAGATTAGGGTTGACAGTGTAATATGCAGTACAGGCCTTAGGATTTACACAAGAGGATTAAAAATGAAAATAATATCAAATGCGGAATACCTGATTTCGATTCCATATCTAATTCTGATACTGATTTCGAACTCTAAACGATCATGAATCTCCCTGAACCTTTTATAAAAAATGCTCTCCGATATACAAGCTAAATTTTTCTATAGTTTTCTCAATATACAAGTTCTCTTAACAAGTTAGAGACTCCTTATACTTACGATTGATATGAGCAACTATAGGAGACCTTAACCTTTATATAGTTTCTATATCGAACTTCTCCCTCACAAGGTCGATATGGGTCTGGTCCACACTAATTGGGATCTATTTTCTATCCAAACTTCTACCTATTAATCTAGATCATTTATTGGGTTTCTTTATTATCTTTATCTGGATCAAATTACGTAACTTAATTGATAATTTATTTAAAAACTAAAAAATACAATTAATAATTGTCCAACTTTATAGGAAAGAACAAAATTGTCCAACAAACTTAGGGGGCACTCATACATTTTCTTTATTTACAACGTCTTTTTAAGTGACTATATCATAGACATAAACATGTATGTAAATCATATCCTTAACAAGTGCTAAAAGAAAAATGTACAATGCAATTGAAAATTGATATTCCTCTAATGAGAATTAATAATATAATTTTCATACTTCTAAAGAATATTGCAATTTTTATTTTTTATAACTTTCAACTTAATCCTAGATATATATATATATATATATTGGTTTATAGATCATTAAGATTTGATTGATATTCCTCTAAATGCTTCTTGAGGCATATCACATACTTTAGAGAACATGAATGGCATATGCTACAATACTGACTTTACCATCAAAACAACTTGCATGCTACAGTTGCTACCACCATGAAATATAGAAGGAAGCTTCCCTTCTGCTTTCTTGTTCATAATTTGGTTTCTAAGAGCTACATATATCTTGATTCTTATTAAGACATTGGATTAGTTCTCAAAGTAATTTAATCGCTTTATGAATTACTATTCATTCAATCCAAATACATAAATACAATCAAATTTAGATTAAATTTAATTGAATTCGTAAATCTAATTTATTAAAACAAAAAATATAATTTATACCTTTATATATAACCCCATACCTCCTTATATATATTATTTTGGGAATCATGACAACTCTACTTATAAATTATTTTTCGATATAGGACAAATCGAGCACCTTATGGTTGATCTTCATCAAGTTTTATGGCAGGTACAAGTGCCTAGCTAGGTCACCTTTTGCTTTGAGCTTCAAACATCCTGAGCAACCTTTTCTTTTTCTGTATTTTTGTGTTACCATCTTACAATTTCTAAATGTAGTATAGTTGCGCATGCACAATTCGCCATCATCATCCTCTAGGGTTTCAGAGCTCGGAGGTCTTCTCCTCAAACTCACATGATATCATCACAAGAGAGAGTTGATGATCATGTCTTTACATTAACGACTTGAAATCTATCTGATGTGCCATACACAATTTGCATGCAAGTGTTTATAATACAGCTACGACCTTGTTGATGTAGGCTATAATGAGAATGCATAATGCGATCTATATCTATTGCAACCAAAGCTTTCCAATGCCAAGGAGCCTGACAAGTTAGTGTAAAAGCAAGTACCAGTTCGATTTGACTCATAAAGATTACTCCAATGACCAGAAACCATAGTTAAGCAGAGCTATATCGTCCATAAAAATGGTGGGAAGTGCCCATATTACAAGAACTGACTCACTTGGTCAGATTTTGATGAGGAAGAACATGGTACGAGAAAGATTGAAACGGATCTGACACGCATTCGTATCAAAAGGGGTCAAGATATTGAATGATCCTCCTCGTAGTCCTTGACTATGTTGTGTATCGAGATTAGGTTGAAATTTCAAGCTTCCTGAACCGGTAAAAGTAAAGAAAAGCGAGCAACCAGCTTGTTGGGTCCTCAAATGGTGGCCTAGGAAAAGATCATATTCATGGCATCAAATTCTACTGCTCATCAGCTTTTGAGAAGAGAAAGGTTTAGCACTTAACATCTAAATTTAGGCATCACATCTTTATATAAATTAAAAAGGGAATTATGCCAAATAAAAATAATTAATACACTAAAAATTTTACCCTTTTGTGTGTTTAATAACTTATAACAAATATATTTAAATAATTATTTATAAATCACTTGCTTTCAATATTTTTTTATAAATTAATGAATCAAAATAAAGAATAAATTCAATTTTAAAGTTTTTATTTTTTTTAATTATGCTAATCAAATTCAAGACCTAGTGGTAGGAGATTTTAAAGGAAACTTTATAGCAGGTGGGGTTAAGAGCTTATGATACATGACAATTGAATCTATTTGTTAATTGTCAAATCAATAAGACTTTGGAGAAATAAAATAAATACCAAATTAAGATTGTATTTTACCCTCATCAAATCTTCAAACCAATTCGATCTACATCAGATTCTAACTTTATAGTGAAATAATTGTTATTTGTTACGAATTGAAATGGTCCAAACCGACAGCCCTGGCCATCAAATCGATTTGATTTGTCAACATTCCATTTTAATAATTGTCAAAAATTAATATAAATTTTAAATACTCAAATGATTGACCTCTAATGTCAATTTTTATTATGTTTACGTAAATTTAATACAAAATTAATAATATTTATAATTTGATTTAAATAATTATATTAGTCGCTAACTCAAAATTATTTTGATCATAAATTTATCACTTATATTTATAGAAAATTCAAGTATTTTAGTAATTATTATAGACTTTCTGCCTATATAATTTGATCATATTTGTTAAATTATAATGCACTTTTGGAGAAATTGGTTGGTAAAAAGTTTATAGATGAATCGGTTGGAACTTGAAATGAACAAGGTTGAAGAAGGGTTATCGGATCAACTATAGAAAAATGGCAACAATCAAGGATAGTTTATGTCGACTCCAAACCCTAATTTTTTCATCTTCTCCATTGATATTGAGAAGTGATGCCCCATACCACAAGATTGATGACATACAATATCAATCAATCAAAGAGTAGTCAATTATAATATCCCCATCGAAACAAGGTACTCTTTTTTAACACTTTCCCACGTAATTCCCTTCCTTTCAATAGTGATAGTCATATACAATTCAACACCACCCTAAACAGGTCAAAAGCAATAGACAAGTTTCAATCGAACCCTGGTTTTATACTAGATTCCTTGGATAACTATGTTGTTCATGATTCAAAATCCAAGCATTTTATTACGTCATTAAATGACAATCTCTACCATTAGCAAGCAATTTAAGAACGACCAGATGGCTAGACCGCACAATCAAAAGAAGGAAAGTGAGATGAAGTGCAATCTGATTATTGTTTATGCAGTCTCGAAAAAGACGAGAATTCAAAATCACGACCACGTAAGGGACATTATATATATACTTTTATAAGAGAAATGTATGTTTACGGTATCCAGAAAACAGAAAAATAATACAAACCAAAAAGGAAACTAACTAATATTCATCTACAGGGAGAAAGGAGTATTGAAATGATTCATGTCTTGCTTATTACTGGCCTACCGAGCAGAAGTGGCTGCACTGCACTTGTACTACGAATATGAGCTTGTTTTCTTGCAAGTGATAATAGGTTGGTGGATGTTGTCAGGGTTGAGTAAGAATAAATGGATGCAGAGACCAGGTTGTCAGATGGCCAAAAAATCTTCAGAAAAAGGTGGAATGTTGTGTTAATTTGGATCAATTGCCATGGGAGTAATTCGTTTCTTGGCTGGTTTATTGGGGACGGGAGTGCTCATTCCAATTTGTGCTTCCTGGCTTCCTTCATTCTTTTCCCTATCTGTTTTTGTGGTATCTACAAGTTCCATAACTTCATCTTCTTTTCTCTCCACTATCATTTTCTCAGTTTTCTCCAAAATAGAGCTTCTATCATCATGAACTGTGTTTTCCTTATCTTCTATATTCCATTGCAAAAAGAGAAAAACAGTTCGCTCCAAAGCATGGAATAGATTTGAAGGAAAAATGAAGGTTATGCAAATGAAAAAAAAAAAAAAGCAAACCTGTCAAGGAGATGGGTGAACCGAGTTCATCAGCCCCAAATTCTATCAGGGTACAATAACCATCTTGAGAGGATACAGCTAGAAATTGGGCATTTGGTGACCTTGGAACACCAAAAGAATCAGGCAATCGTAAAACAAATATCATATTGTGAGCAAATAGAAATAAACTATGAGCATATTGCAGGAAAACTTATTGTCTTTGCGCTAAAGAAATTGAAAATGAGACCCAACATACTAGGGAGGAAGATCACTGTCTGCTTAAAATCAAATGCCATTCTATTAAAACTTGAATTATGAACGAAATAACTTCAACCTATGAAATTTTCATTCTAAACTGTTGCAACTTTAGCTACCGGAACTTCATGTCTGGGATAACAACAAAGATTGAACATATTATGACACTCCCTCTAAAAATTATTTTCTTTGGATAAAAAATGTATAAATGATGGTAAGAAAAAGGTTAATACACCTGAGCTACTTAGAGAATTACCATGCAATGTCAGTTATAGCAGCGTAATGAAGACCGGCCAAGATAGAAATTGGTGGAACACTTTCTGTATCATAAACATAAACTGAATTCAAAGTTGCCACTGCAAAAACCAATCGGTGTGGTAGCTTGAAAAATCCAGCTGCACGAGATAAATGAAGATACTAAGTATCAAAACAAATGTTACATATCACACCTTCCTAAAACAAATATAACAATACCTGGGTTTGATCCTCTAAAGCTATAAGCAAAGGGAGAAAACCGAACTGCTACTACAGGTTTACTACCACTAGGAAGCAGTAAAGTGGGCCTGGATATCATAAAAAGCAAATAAGTAAAACCAATGTAGAGATAACAACCTTAGATTAACCTGTGACAGGATAAATGTTATAGTTGTTTAAGACTAATCTTCAATCCATACAAATATAAGCATGCATACTCCAGAGAATAGTCGGTATCAAGATAGAAACAGTAAGATCAAGGGTATGTCTTGCCTTGAAAAATCTTGTCTTGAAAAAATATAAGCTGTGTTCACAACTTCTGATGCCGGTGAACTTTTATATGAACCTGCAATGTTGATATATTAATAAATGTCAAGTGCACTCCTGTTTTTGCAGAAGATGCAAAAAGGATCTATAACATATTTGCGAGTTTCTACCCCTAGCATCCTTGAAACTAGGAAGAAGTGATAAAAGATCATGTCCTCTATCCCCATCATTGTATTACAACTTTTGGATTCCATATTTCTTAATGAAATTACAGCGAGCAGTATAAGGTTGCGACTAGTCTAGACATATGGACACACTCGTTGAACAGATGTATGGTCGGTGAAATTTTCTCAGGAGCCACCAATCACTTCCCAAGTAAGGTATCAAGCTAATTCGAGGCTGTAATAGCGCTAATAACTTAATAGCATGACAAGAGGATTGTCAACAACACATCATAGCTCGTAAGACAACTGCATCAACTGAAGGAAATATGTAGCAATTGAAAAGATTAAAATATGTGAGGTCAGTAACAAGCTTCCCAGCTCCTAGGCAGGCAACATTAGGGAAAAAACTGGAACCAACTATACTTAGCTT
>JANIJH010000225.1:1004066-1015400 GCA_024520975.1 Erythroxylum areolatum | reverse complement strand
CCTGCTGGCACAAGTAGAAATGAGCCATCTGGTGACCACGCTAGTCTTCGAAAGAAAGATGGCAGTGTTTCATCCAGAAAAAGATGGCTTTTGGTTGACTGCGTCTCAGAAAATGCAGAATGATTATTTAAATAATAAATCATCCAAGTCCAGAGCAAGGAAAAATAATAATGCCACTATCTAACCTTAGAATCATCTACCAGCTGCTGTTCTGACTTTGTTATGACATGCTGACAAACATAATTCATCCTCTCAACACCTTTTGATTTTGTCTGGCGTTTATGAGCATATATTCGGCAAGTTCTATCTGAGCTAAGAGAAGCAACATACTTGTTCAATGGGTCCCAAGCCACGCCTTGAACATAATGGAGATGAGCATCCAAAATCTGGTGAACAGAACCTGAATATAGGACACAATGATAATCACAGAACCACAGGTGGAGGCATCTTAGAACGATGGATATGAAGTTTTCTTGTTTTCCTTGCCTTTGGTAGCATCCCAAATAATGCAAGAATTATCCACTGATCCTGATATCAAAAAAGCACCATCAGAAGACCACTCCAGATCCAAAACGTCTTTGCGGTGAAATCTGCAATATGAAAGTGAAAAACAACATCGATCAATGTAAGTATAAAGGTGAAGCTATAAGAATCCTCCTTGTGAGTTTGAAGAAATTATGTAGTCAACTGCAAGGGAAACTTCATGGATTTGTTCCAATTAAAAATGATTATACAAGAATTTCATGAAAGCCCTCATCTTATCTCTTTAATGGAAGTTCCATTCTCCACAATGTATCTTCTGATGATCAACTCCATCTGTATTAAAAATGATATGCCTTAGCTATGTTTCATATCCTCAACTAGTTAGTGTTGATTTACCTTTTCACAAATTCTGATCTCTATATGAAAAATGTAGTCACAATATTGCTCCCAGATATTTTTCTATTTAAATCTATTAAGTTACAACTATGGCTATCCCATGAATGTTGATTCAACCTAAGCGATAATTTACATGCCAGAAATTATTTATCTCTGCAATAGGTGCAACTTTGGATCAAATTCATTAAACCCAATTCTGGTGCATAAGTAAGCAGGAAGAAATAAAGAAGCCAATGAGTTGAATCAGATAAGAATGCTTACGATAAGCTTTTGAGAACTTTCCATGTTTGACCAGTTTCTGTACAGTGTGACTTCCATATAATTAGCTCTCCTCCTGCAGATAGGAAAATAAATAACTTTACGGTGTTCCTTAATATATCAACTTAAAAGCACCTAGTAAAGTATGATACTGAAGAACCAAGATCATGATTCAAATCTTACCATCAGCACCAGAAGCAAGTTGTTCTCCTGCAGCATATAAAGATATAACATAAGCTAGCTTGTGAATAAAGGAGCATTAATGACAATATACATAGATCAGCCAGTAATTGCAAAATCCACAATGAGCAACTTGCATAGGAGTGAAAGATAGGCAACATGTGTATGAGAGTATGCAGGTGTCTTGAGTGTGTGCAAGCTTTAACTCGGAATAAATGATATAATTAAGAGGAATTAATTGAACATAACCTAAACAATGGGCGAAATGAAGTAACATAGAAATGTGAAGAGATTTTACTTGTTGAGTAGAGTGTAGCCGCTAGTGGCTCCTACTAAAATGTGAATATGAATAGCAAAATAATACAGATGAAAAGTTACTCTCAAATTTCTGTTGAAGACCGGGCATAACATCATATTGTTTATGGCAGGAATCACATCCCTTTCAAAAGATTCCATCTTTCAGACCTTCCAAAAAGGTTCAGGAGAGACTTATCATACATGATTAGTCTGCCTTAGAGCTAAGTCACTTTCAAAGCCAAAATAGGTTGTGCAAGCACTAAAAACAATAACGATCTGACAGAAACATCAAAACACAATCTTACCAGAGGGAGAGAAACGCAACACATTTACAGCAGACCCATGGTACGAAAGGCTGTTTTGATAAGAAGCCGTAGGATTCTTCTTCGATTCTCCTGAACTTATTAACCAAAGCTGAAATTTGAGACATGGTACCAACGCATTAGATACAAAAAAAGACTTTAAACCTAGGGTTAACATACATCCCATCACAACGGCGACACCACTTAATTCAAATGATCATCCTAAATTTAGAAGTTACCTTGATGTCGAAATCGGCTCCGCCGGTGGCAAGGAGACCGGAGACCGGGTGGAAATCTAGGGTTAGGACGGGCCTTGTGTCGTGCCAATTTATTTGCAACGTACCTCCTTTCATTGCCTTTGTTCCTTAACTCCTTTGCTTTCCCACTCTTCTTCTTACTCTCCTTCTTCTTCTTCCAATATCTTCTTTGTTTGTTTCTAGGGAAAATTTGCAGTCGGGGTAAATTTGGGGGAGAAGACACAGACAGTGTGATTTTGGCGCTCTGTTGTGCTCTGATTTGGCGGGAAACGGATTGTCTGGAAATTAATACGAGCTCGATAATATTTATCATGGTTGGACGAAATTGCCCCTGTTCTTCTCGTAATTTATAGGCTTCTTAAGATGAATATTTTAAAGTTTTAATTTCCAATACTTTCCTTAAAATTTTAAGGTAATTATAAATTACTTTTTTGAAAATTAATTATAAAATATTATGACTTGAATGTCTTTTAAAATTTTTAGATTAATTTAAATTTGTGCTTTTATTGAATAAATTATATAAAATACATAATTTAAAAGTGATTTTAAAAATAAAAATCAAATTTTAATAGGTTAGAATATTTAAATTAAATTTATATAAATTATTAAATTTATATTTTTTTATTGTAACATTTACATATCGTTTATTGGAACAATCTCTCTGTTACGTAAGATTGCGTACTATCAAATATTTTCAGATTCTGCTTTATTGCGAGACTTCGTACTAATTGTAAAGATTATTATCAAATTTATATATTAATTTATAAGTTATTATATGAGTAAATAATAACAAGTAGTCATGACCTAAAGCAGAAGGCAACAAAAAGAGCAAATGGGGTCACAAAACAACTCAGCTGGACAAAAGCATGAGCACTAACTTTCACTGAAAAGAAGATCAATAATTCCCAACACAACATCACAGATTTGCTTCAAGCCGTCTTCTCTACGTTGAATCTCCACAGGGTAAGCCAATCCAGAGTACCTTCTAAACGCATTATGGCACGCACTAGGGTACTCTGCAGCAGCCATGACGTGCATGGAAGCATAGTCATAGGATTCCATAGCCAGATCTTGAGTTGAAGCTTCAAGAGCACCACCTGCATACTTGTACTTGTCCACGCACTCTCTTATCACCTTCTTCGGTATCGCTTCACCGTTACTGTTTAGCAACCGAGATGACAAGTAAGTTGACGTAGCTGTTGCATTAGCTATCCCAGCAATGGCAATAACTATGGCTAGACCTTTCGTGTCTGTGCTAAAACTAGTGGAATTGGACTTGAGAATTGATACGCAGAGATCGTAGTTCTTGGTAAATCTACAGGTTTTTTGGATCAAACCCAGATCAGCATTTACGTGAATGCTTGGTTTGTGAAAGATGTTTCGGGAAAATCCCAGAAAGAGAAGGAAGAAGAACCATAGAACATAAGTATAATTCATGTTTTTTGCAGAGAAAAGAGAAAAGAGCTATGATGGTGAAAACCTAGCTTTTTGGTTTCTCTGTACTGTTATTGCTCATGATTGAACATAACTATTATTGCAGTGTCAGGACTTTGCTTGGACTGTAGCTATGGCTACGTCACAACACAGTTTGGATTTGGAAGCGGCGTAGCTTCCAAAAGCAGCTTCACGGGGGTGATGAGACAACACCACCGTCCTCCTCCTCTCGATGATTGATCAGTTCTTTTTCATATCTGATAAATCTGCTTCTGCAATATCTTTTACGTATGGAGATGGTATATGCCATTTATGTCACTGACAGGGAACATTGCATTGCATGTGTTGGAAAATGGAAAATTACACTTATGTGTTGGATCACACAACTTGTCTAACATATCTTTATAATTAGATATTAAAAAATAAGCTCAAATTTTGAGGGTGATGAATAAAAATTTAAGTTTAAATTAAGTTGGATAATTATAATTTAAAATTTAATCAAACTCAAGTTTGAATTATTAATTATTAGTTATTAATTAGTATTTACGGACCAGGGCCAAATTACTAATCTTACAAAGAGTGGCAAAGTATCCAATTTCAAGGAAAGTTTTGCACTGAATTATTAAGACAAATGCAAAATTACATTTAACAATATCAACAGCATATACAATGCGATTGTTCCCTCACACACATACACACACAACTTTCTTTTCTTCTTAATCTTATGCATCCATGCGTATCACACACCTGATGCTCTCTCCCTTGAGCATGTACTCAAAAGCCTTGTTTATTTCTGAGAAGGGAACTTCATGAGTAATGAACTTCTCCAGCTCAAGCTCCTGTTAACATTTCAACTATTAAGAGATCAAAATAGAATTCAATCTGGTGGTCTAAAAGCTTGAAACCAATTAGTAACAGCTTCCTGATTTTTTGATGTGATGTTTACAAGCGTTTGTGTTATATAAGATCCAAAAACTGCAAAACTCTACTTACCCTGGTCATGTACTTCTCCACAACGGAAGGAAGATCAGAGCGTGGCTTGTAGTTGCCAAAGAAAGTACCCTTTAGAGTCCTCTCATTCAATAAATTCATTGGATGAGTTTTAAAAGCATCATCTTTGCTTGGCACACCAACAAGAACAGCAACACCCCAACCCTGTCAAGAAAATTTCACGGTGTCTTGTCATATCTTCTCGAACATCATTATATGACTTTCTTTCCAATGAATTAGGAGTTTAAGAAATTTACATCATGAACACACTCGAATGCAGATACCATGGCATTGATACTTCCAGTGCATTCAACACTTCTGTCAACTCCTCCATCAGTCATTTCAGCTATCACCTGTGGACAAGAACAGAAATTGGAATGGAACTAAGCACTGGTCTAACATATGTTTTACTGAGAATTTCAGTTCGTTGTCCCACAAACCTCTTGAACAGGCTTCTCGTAGTCTTTTGGGTTCACAAACTCGGTGACACCAAATTTCTTGGCTGTTTGAGAAGAGAGAATACAAAGTGAATGTTACATCACACTTCAAGTATAGAGAATCAACAGTATTTAACTATTTATGAAGAGTTACAGGTTGGCTTATACTAGCATGAAATGTTATCTTACTGAGCAACAATAAAGAAACTTGGTGATGTCACTAAACCTTCCGACTTTGAATTGGTAATGGTACGGTTAAATTATGTTCAGATGGCCTTCTGAGTTCTGACGAAGTTCAGATTAAATACATCTACGGTGCCAGCCTTTTGGAGTGGCCATTTTCAGGCAATGTAAAGAAAGTGCTAATGACGATTGATGCAATTTTATCAGTAGAAACTCCTTTTACCTTCCAAAAACCTCTTGGGGTTCAGATCAACACCAATAATCCTTGAAGCACCGGCAATTCGAGCCCCTTCAGCAGCCTAATCATGTCAAGCAAAACAATGACAGTGTCAATGAGTAGCTGCAAAATTAAGAACTAAATCTGCTCACTGTGTTGAGGTGTGGTTAGGAACTCACAGCAAGACCTACAGCTCCCAGTCCAAAAATGGCAACAGAGGAGCCTTTCTTTGGTTTTGCAACATTCAAGGTAGCACCAAGTCCTGGAGCACAACCAAATTATGATCAATGAAAAGGATAAAGATTCTGCACTTAAGTCGGAAGAACTAAATTTCCAGCAACCTGTAGAGATTCCGCAACTGAGAACACAAACTTTGTCAAGTGGAGCTTCAGGATTGATCTTGGCAACACAGCCAACATGAACCACAGTGTACTCACTAAAGGTGGAAGTTCCAACAAAATGGTAAATGGGCTTTCCCCTGATGGAGAATCTTGACTGGCCATCGTTAAGCATCACCCCTCGGTCAGTGTTAATCCTAAGAAGATTACACATATTACTTTCCTCTGATTTGCAGTGACTACATTCCTTGCATTCTCCAGTGAAGACTGGAAGCACATGGTCACCAGGTTTGAGGTCCGTGACACCCTCACCAACACTCTCAACAATCCTGCAAATCGAAAAAGTCAGATGATCAATTATGAGATGACTTGCCATTATTTCACCATAATTAAGCATTTTTGTAGAGGGTAATTTGCACACATATCCAGATTGTTACAATATCACAAACATCAACAAATAATCAAGTTAACAAAAGATAGAAAGGTAAACAAAGATTGATATTGAAAGCTTAAGCACAAATGTAAGTAGTGAAAAATGGTGCTCGTACCCTCCAGCTTCGTGGCCAAATATGCGAGGAAACAATGGAGTTTGACCCTGCAATTTCCATATCAGTTTTCAGTCACCCAACAAAAAAAGAATAAGAAAAAGTTGAACATGAAGCAACAACTCACCTTGGCTTCCCAAAAGTAAACATCAGTGTGACAGAGGGCTGTAAAGAGGATCTTCAAGCGGACCTCCATAGCCTGAGGTGGTGCCACCTCCACTTCCTCTATCACCAGAGGCTTCCCAGCTTCCCATGCAATGGCAGCTACAAGAACATGCAAAAACGCCCAATTATTTCACAAGACGAAAGCCATAAAGAACTAACGAGCAAAGATAATTCATATAAATAAACAGAATTTATACACATTTCCTTGAACTTTCTTCTCATTTCCCACGAAACAAACAGTTAAACAACATAAAGAACTAACACCATCCCTCAAAAAGACACACAACCCATAATGCCAAAGCAATCAACAAAAAGAAAAAGAGAGAAAAAAAAAAAAACAAGATGTAACAACACGGGATGAACGTAAACAACAAAAGCCAGAAAACCCTTTAAGAACACAAGCTTACCTTTGCAACGTATGACCTGACCAACAGTAGTTCCCGACATTTTTTCAAAAGATCAAATCTTTTCTTCTAGCTCAATTTGACTTCAATCACTTCACACTTCGCTTTCAATTTCGAGTTGTGAAGAGACCCTCCAGCCTCTGAAGGTATATATACAGGAGCCATAGGCCTTGCGCGTTGACTTTTGACTTTGAGAACAGAAACCATGTTCTGATTACCACTGTTTTGGCCTACAATTTCTGGAAGACGTTGACTGCAACCAACGGCGAGGCTTTTTATTAGTTGTCTGGTTTCTGGTTTTGCACAATTGTTCTTTAAGTTTTAGATAATTACAAAATGAGACCCTCAAAATTGAAAATTTTCGGAAAATCGAACAACTATCAAAATAATTAATTTGTATGGCAATGACCGAAAAAGATTAAATTGGATTGGAATTTATTTTTGTTCGAACCTCTCCTCACCCACAACCGGCTAAAAAAAAAATATTTACCACGAGCGTAACCAACGTGTTGACTGATTAATATCCTATTCAGAACATTTTATTTTAGGAACCACTTTTTTTGATGATACACTCATTAGGTGCCTTGTAATTCTCTTAGAGGATAAATCTAGAATCTATTTTCCTAGACTCATAATGTAATCTGTTTTTCTTTCCTCTAATAAAAAAAAGGTTAGAGTATTTCAACCTTTTTTTTACTTAATTTTATTCACATATTTATATAGATTTACATAAATATGTGGATGAGATTTAATAAAATATGATATGAACTAATAAAATAAAATAGAAGATCTAATCCGTAAAAAAGGAAGGACCTTTCCCATTTCTTTTTACACTTTGTCTTTATTTTTAATTGTTGAATTAATAACCCTAATTGACAAATTGGGTCAATTTAATTCAAATTGATCAAATTTTAGAACAAACTTAAATTTAAAAAATAACAAAAATATATTCAATAAAACGAAGTTATTTTAACCTCAATTCACACCTTATAAAATTGATTTCAATTGATATATATGAATAATTTTGGTCCGATCTAACCCGTTAATATCTCTATCTAATTTTATTTATGCATGATATAATATGCATATTTAATTTATGAGGTATGATTCTTAGTGTTACTTTTTAAAATAATAAAATTAATTGAACATTCATACCATATATGTCTTAGTAAATCTATAATTAATCATCATAAAATATAATTATCTCTAAAACACTTATAATACTCATTGCTATATATAAAAAATATATTGAATCAAAATATTTTTAATAAAAATTTAAATAAAACTTTAAATCTAAAGTCTAAAAGATCAAATAATATTATTCACATTACATGATTTCTTTAGAGCTTGTCCTAATTATATTAATAGTATTGAGTCTAATTGGATTTAAACACTCGATTTATATCCAAATTTGATTAAATATAATTTTTTAATTAAATTCAGAAAATGATTATCAAGTATGATCGAACAATGTTTAAAATCAAATTATAATTCAAATCCAATTAAATTAGATTAAATTTTGTTAATTTAAGGTCAGACTCACACTAATCTGTTGTCATCAAATGGCAAGAATTAGAAAATGTGAGATAATAAAGGGAACAGAAAAACAAGTCATAGTCAATGATGCAAATTCTTAGAAACCTACCCAAATTTAGAACTATGAGAAAACTGTGGAGCAAAACATGGAACCTGTGAGGTCAGTTTACCGTTTCTAGTCTTAAGTTTCATTTGTTCAAACCTATCTTATTCTTTTTATTCTACACAAGTTTGGATCCATCAACTTGTTAAGAAATTGAAGAGATACAAGAGCTTTTAACAATGGCTGTTGAAGGGAAATCTGAGGCACCAGACATGGAAAAGAAGATAGGCAGGGAAGCTGTGGAACGTGATTCTAATAAGAATGACAATGAGAGGAGTGTTGAGGCAGAGAAGATGGTGAAAAGTGAAGCAGTGAAGGTGGTGAAACATGAAGAAGAGAATGGTCAAGCAGTGAAGGTGAAAGATGAAAAAGAGAATGGTGAAGCAGTGAAGGTGGCGAAAGATGAAAAAGACAATGGTGAAGCAGTGAAGGTGGTGAAAGATGAAAAAGACAATGGTGAAGCAGTGAAGGTGGTGAAAGATGAAAAAGACAATGGTGAAGCAGTGAAGGTGGTGAAAGACGAAGGAAAGAATGATGAAGTAGTGAAGGAGAAGGAGAAAGAGATAGAGATAGAGAAAGAGAAAGAGAGTGTTGTTGATGAAAAGAAGAAGGAAGCTAATGGTGATGAGGTTGTTTCTGATAAGACAAAAACTGGGTTTGAGATCAAAAACTTGTTATCATTTAAGGATGATAAGAACAGGGTCGCTGATCTGAAAGAGTATGAAAAGAAAGCTTTGTCTGAGCTGAAAATGAAGGTTGAAGAAGCCATTCTTGGAAACAAGCTATTCAGTAAAATGAAGGAGAAGGAGAAGTCATCATCATCTGCAAAACACAATGAACAGAAGGATCAGAAGGATAAAGCTTCAGAAAGTAACGTCAATGGAGGTGTGGAAGAGAAGGAGAACTCCAAGGAAGTAGAAGCTGATACAAAGACAACATCACAGGACATGCATGCGGAGAAACAAGTTGTGGAAGAAACCGAGAGAAGTGGAGAAGGGCCTGAAACAGAAGTGAAAACTGATCACGAGAAAGAAGACGCAAAAGGCAAAGAGATTGCACCTGATTATGGAGAAGGAAAGTTGAAGGAGGCAGCCATTGTTGATGATCAAGGCGAGAAGGAGAAGAACAATGCTTCATCTGCGGAGAAAATCAATGGAGTTGGGGATGATCAAGAAGAGTTGAGTCAAGAGGAGGTTGTGGAGGAAGATGGAGTTGTTGATAAGGATATTGCTATATGGGGGATACCTTTACTGCCCAGTAAAGGAGATGGAAGAACTGATGTTGTTTTAACCAAGTTCTTGAGGGCTAGAGAGTTCAGAGTTAATGAAGCTTTTGAGATGTTGAGGAACACCATGCAATGGAGAAGAGAAAACAAGATTGATTCAATCCTGGAAGAGAATTTTGGGACAGAGCTTGCATCTGTGGGTTACATGGATGGCAAGGATCGTGAAGGCCATCCTGTGTGTTACAACAATTTTGGTGTTCTTAACAATGATGATTTGTATGGTAAGATTCTTGGAAACGAGATAAAGTATGACAAGCTCTTGAGATGGAGGATTCAGCTAATGGAAAAGGGTATTCAGAAACTTAATTTTGATCCTTATGGTACCTCCACAATTCTGCAAATCAGCGATCTTAAAAATGCTCCTTTACCAACAAAAACTGACTTCAGGTTAACTGCAAGAAAACTAGCTGAACTTCTTCAGGACAATTATCCTGAATTTGTTTTTAGAAACGTAAGTGCCTTCAAATCCTTAACCGTAACTGTAGATACATATGCAGTTGATGGTAAGTTAGATACTTTCTCTCTTCTTCTGTCTGCAGGTCTTCATCAATGTTCCTTTCTGGTATTTTGCATTCAGTGCATTTTTAACTCCATTCTTAACTCAAAGAACCAAGAATAAGTTCGTTTCTGCTCGATCATCTAGGGTCACAGAAGTCCTGCTCAAGTAAGATCACCTCAAAGCATGTCTCCCTACGTAGTGAATTTATATGATTCAAGGCTGTAACTGATCACAAGTTCTGTTTCAGATACGTTGGTGGGGAGCAAATTCCAGTCGAGTACGGTGGGCTTAAACGCAATAATGATTCCGAATTTTCTGTCGAAGATTCTGCAGAAGAATCTCTTGTCAAGGCAGGATCAACTGAAACTATTGAGATACCAGCACCAGAGGTAGATTTCTTCATGATAACCAAGCTCATCATAAGATTCTAGTTAGTGCTCTAGGTTTGTGTTTAGTAGGTAAACTATCTTTCTATGTCTGATACGTATGCAGGTTGGAAAAGTTTTGATCTGGGACTTGACTGTTTGTGGTTGGGATGTGCATTACAAAGAAGAGTTTGTTCCAACAGATGAAGAATCTTATACCATTATAGTTCAGAAGGGAAGAAAGATAACAATGCAGGAGGGAACAATTCGCAATTCTTTCAAGAACAAAGAACCTGGAAAACTTGTCATCACCATTGAGAATGGAGCTTTCAACAAGAAGAAGCGGATTCTGTACCGTTACAAGACCAAGGACCTATCATCAACATCATCATCGTCATCCTGAAGGGCATAGAATCATAAGCATTTATGTACTAGTTAATTATGCAGAAATTTCAGTTCTTTGGAAAGCTTTTTGTGATCTTTGTACGGGAGAAAGTTTACATAGGATTGAAGTAATTAAGCTATGATCAGTCTGATATGCTTGTGTATGCCTTCAGAGGACCTGAATTAGCTAGCTGTAGAAAGAGAGGAGAGTGAATGCTTGGCAATAGATACACTACCTCATGAATTTTATAATTCTCGCTGTTTGAAGTTTCTGTT
>JANIJH010000225.1:979442-1003966 GCA_024520975.1 Erythroxylum areolatum | reverse complement strand
ATACGAGTTTCATGTTACAATCAATACAATAAACTTGCAACACAATGATTATCTGCTTCTTATATTTCCTGCAATAGAGAGGAGAGTGAATGCTTGGCAATAGATACACTACCTCATGAATTTTATAATTCTCGCTGTTTGAAGTTTCTGTTTCATACGAGTTTCATGTTACAATCAATACAATAAACTTGCAACACAATGATTATCTGCTTCTTATATTTCCTGCAATAGTGCTGATGTTCGCATAAACTGTTGTCTTTATATATAGATTATGTTTGTGTATCATCAGGAAAAGGAAAAACAAAGGTTTCTGACATTGAGTGGTTCTGAAAACTACTGATGGAAAACACTAACGGTTTCAGGCTTCCTGACTTGACAAAGAAACACCACGTCTAAGATACAATAGTTTACAATTTGGCATGTCCTTTGTAAGAGCTTCGTAGATAATCGATCAACAGAAAGCGCCAAACAAGATCGGGAGTCAGGACACAGATATTACAACAGTTCCCCAAAGTTGATTCATCTGCCCGTGTTAAGGATAATCAAGCAGTGGTCATGGTATACAACATCTCCTTTGCATAAATTCACTTCTTGTGAATGCAATTCAGACGGAGATTCAAGAACGCAGGCCCCTTCAGATTTTAGGAACATGGTAAATGACCTCTTCAACAATCTACAACCGGTTAATCTGCATGTAGCAGCGGAGTGGAACATATGCAAAAGCTTTTGCAAGAATCAAGCAAATGACAAGCTATTTGCAAAGACTCCATAGATACACGAGCCTCCCTAGGAATGTTCCTGCAGGAAAAGTAGGCAGTGGAATCTCAGTATGTTATTGCCAAGCATGTGATAAAAAGTGAACGAATAAGGTTTTCCTTCTGTTTCTTCGTCTTTCCGGAGAATTTTGAGATGTACACCGTAAAAGATTGCTCTTCTTTTTCTTCAGAAACTATGTACATCTAGATTATTTTGCTTTTGCACAACCTGGTCCATGTGTGAAATCCGAAAACAAATGACAAAGCATCAGGATTTTCACACAAACCGCATATAATGCATGAAATCTTGTCATAGGAAATGACTGGCCATTAAAAGTTGTGGCTTCTCCTTGTCTTCTTCAATCTCCCGTGAAGCCTCAGCTTTTATCTCCTCAACCCTTTTGTCCCAAATGCCATCTATTAGCTTCCATGTTTCGTCGCTGATAATTTGGGTCTGCCAACGGAAACATTTCAAAAGCAAAACTCAGAAAAGTTACTATCACTCGCAAATAACAATTTCAGGAACATGGTAAAGAGAAGTTCAATAATCAGTTTACCTCCATAGGACGAGGTGCTCCAAAAGTTGAAAACCCAACATTACCAGGTGCAAATGTCACCCTTCCAGGAAGTGTTATTCCATGGATTCCCCATCGTCCAGCATACATTAGGGCTCCATATTCGTCAACCGGATTAACAGCAGGCTGCATGATGGAAGAGTTTGATACAGATTTTTAAAATGATTTCACAATAAAATACCAGTAAAGCTCTAATCAAAACCACAGTTACTTATAACCATCCAGAATCCCTGTTGTAAGTGAAACAAATAGAATAAGGCCAAAACTACAATGAACTCAACAATTGACCTACTACAGCTTTTTCTGCAAGAGCAAAAATGACAAAAATGACAAATATCCTTTCATTTCTTACTTTTGGTTGCCTTTTCTCCACATACAGTTCTATGCATTATTTCATAGAAATTCATCTAGGTTGATGTAAGAATGCATGATTTCATCCTAAAATCTTAATCAGCACCTTAGTTTTGTCTAACTTTATGTCTGCTGGTTCATGTCATGCTAGAGTGCCAGCAATAGCCTATTAGAATTTTGGCTGAAAAAAGCAAGCAACCAACACTCTGAAAGGATGCTAAAACAATATTGAAACACTTCATTCCAAAATTAACAGCTATCAATTCCCATTTGCAAAAGAGTGCTAGCATGTCTAGATATAACATGATACAAGAGGATAACAGTTACACAACTAAGGAAGCATTTCCAAGGTGTACTTCACACAAGGAGGCAATAAGCATAAAACAATTCGCTAATGCCAACAAACTAATTGTGAAGGAAACCTCCTGCAAAGTTTAGTATTGTGCCATCATGCCATTAAGTAAAGTTGGTTGAAACTCGTTACAAACAGAAAAGAGTATGGATATCCCAAAAACATTAATCTAACAACGATAGAGCCAAAGGGAATGAAAATTGAAGGATGTATTGACCTTTTTAGCTCTTAAGACTTCAAACATCCACTGGGAGATGTACAGGTCTTAAAGAATGGAAGACCTCAAACTAATAAAAGAACAAGAAGAAAAAACTTATAGCCCAAATTCAAAAACTCACTTGAGATATTCGAGGAGCCCTAGTGTATATGCTCCAAATTTCTTCGGCTTTTATCTCTCCCTTCTCAAGTAAGATATCTGCAGAAATTGGAGGACACTAGGCTCACATATATTATTCTCTATGGACTAGTTAATTTGAAGCAAAATTGAAAACACCACACACATATTTAATTAATGACCCGTTGGCATAATGGTACACGTGTATATTAATTGGATGTGTCAACTTGGAGAATGACCAGACCTGTAATTGTCTCCACAGCTGAATGATATTCTCTCAGAACAGACAAACATTTTTCGACAGCATAGCGCATGTATTCATCCCTAAGTGCTTCAAGTTTGGGAGCAAGCTGATGCAAATGTAAATTGCAATTGTAATCTAGATTAGATTTGGCTAGTAATGTACGATTAATTATTAAATGTTCATCACTAAATCATAGTACATTTGGAACAAGATCACTGTGATTCCTGTAGAATGCCTTTCCAAATGCAGTCATTCCGGTCCGCAGAATCAAAAATTCTGCAAGCCTTGAAGCTTCCAAAGTAGACTTTGCGGAGATCCAACATAGATTGTCAAGCCCAAACATCTCCTCCTCAATAACTCTAGCTACAAATCAAACGTATAAACAAACAGGACCAAAGAAAGGATTAGGTGGCTAAGGAAAAAGGGTAAAATATGCCCAACTCTCTACTCACTAAGAATTCAATCAATAACGTTCCTGGGAGCACATCAATTTTTAGATGTCAAGCAATTAAGCCAGAACAAAAGTATTAGTTTTGTTGCAGAAACATAATTTCTTTGTGCATGAAAACAAAATCTTCCGCCAGGATTTCCATGCCGTGAAAGAAAATTATACAGGGTTGTTTCTGAAACTGATGTTTAAAACCATTAATGCATTGGGAAGATATCTTTCAGTAGTTATGTTCCCACTATGTTCTATACAAACTATACTTTTTTCTGTTTTCTTCTCTTTTATGCAGGTGAGGGGAGGTGGAGAATCTAAGTTTGGATTTCGAGAGAGGAACTGTCCACTTAACTAGCATCTTCTTTGTCCATGTCCTTTCTAAAAGTGAACAAAAAGTCGAAGTTGAACTACTACAGCCAAATTTTAAAAATGCAGTGTATATCTACAAGCACCATAGGCAAATCAGGAAAAAAAGTGAAAGGTATTGTTAATAATGTAGAAGAATAATGAAACAAAATAACTGCTAGAGATTTTGTTTAGGAGTCCACCAGTCATAGTGTCTCAATCATTAAACTCTAAAGAGTCTACAAGTAATGCATCTAAATACCATCTCTTACTGCGCAATCAGAAGAACAAGTCCAACAATTAGGATGAAGAAGGAACAGACAATCACTGAAAGATCAGAGTAACTCACGAGCACATGCACGCACTATAGATTCCACATAATCTGATTTCCTCTTGAAAACCCTGCCTGCAACTTCTGCATAGCGCAGGTTTGGCTGGCTAGAGATGGAATTTATATCCGTCTGCAGGTCAGGCATATTTATTTGTGATTGTAATGTAATATACATGCTTAGAGAATGTGTTAGCAAAATATATCCTTTCAACAACCTCTGTAAAAGGGCAATAAGGATCTGGGAAGTAGCATGCAAGAACAGCAACAGCTGCTTCTCTGTACGCCAATCGTAATTTTAATTCTTCTGGAATTTCAGTGCTATCTTCTTGGCCTGTTTCAAATGTGCCTTTTTGCTGCAGATCACAAAGCAAAACCATTAAAGAGTCAAGATAATATTTTCTGGAACATAAAAGCAGTTCTAAATGACTCTAGAAAGTTGTTCACTCAAGGCAGAACGACAGAAAGAAGGGAGCATTACCCTCTTCAACGCCTCTAGAAGTTCCTCACGTCCAATATAGTCTAAATCCTTTCTAGCAGTCAAAATTCCAGCTTCATTTCTGTTATTCAGTTTAGGAATCAGTAAATTTTCTCTCAATTACATTCAATGAAAAAGATTTATGAGTAAGGAATCACGCACAGTATATTTTGCAATTCTGCCCCAGTAAAATCTTCAGTTAGCTCTGCAATTTCTTGTAGCAAGTTTTCCTTTTCCCCCTCTGAACGGAAGAATTTATTTCTCGCATGAACCTTAACAATTAATTTCCAGTCAGTAACATGAAAAAGATTAGAAAGAGAGATCTGTAAAACATTGCTCATAAGAAAAACATACCTTGAGTATAGCCAACCTACCATCTTTAGATGGCAAACCAACTCTTATAATCTTATCAAAACGACCCTTTCTCAAAAGAGCAGGATCAAGAATATCAAGTCTATTTGTCGCACCAATGACTAGGACCTGTTACACACAAATATGGCAGTTGATCAAAACAGAATAATACATCAATTCACGAAAACAAGTAAAAGCATACCTGTGATGTAAATTCTTTGAATCCATCCATCTCAGTTAATATCTGAAGAAGACCTTGCTCCCTCTCGGCACCACCCTAAAAGAAACAACCACAAGCATAAACCACAGGTCATGTACATGGAAGCAAAATAATGAACACCTAGATTGAATGCAAGAATCACTGTGATATATATCAAGTTTAACCAGAAGCTATTAATGGGACTTCTCAATCAAAATTCTGCCACTCCATGCCAGCCCCCTCCTAACACCTAAACCAAAAACTAGTTAAAACATAAATAAATAAAATAAGTAATAATAATAGACACAATGGTCCATTTTCTTTTTGTTAGTGGTTTTGAAGCATGAAGGATGAGCAAATTAATTTTAAGAGGATTTTCGTTCTTCTTAACTCTTTATAGAAGGACAAGATTTTCTATAGTTTATGTCACATAACCAACCTTTTAATGTGGTTTTTATTCATTCCACAGGTGCATTGCGTATAAATAAAGGAAATAAAAGATGTTTAATGGTGGCCATAAAAAATGAACAGTTGAAAAGTAGGGCCGTCGGTTAACAAGTTTCACACTATGTCTATGTGACTGCATCTTTTTAAGAAAGACATAGTGAGTTTAAGTAAGAGATGAGGGCCTTTTTCCATATCTCACAGCTGTTCTACAGTCAACAGAAATCTGTAATAGCTAGCTTAGCTATGCTTCCAATGCATTATGTGAGAATAGAATGGCTTGACCATAACTAGATTTTCAGCCCATCAATTCATAATAAGATGACAAGATAAACATTGTAAAGTTTCAACGACACATCGCCTAATATCCTATATAGACACATAAAAATACTATAACAAACATATCAAAGTACTAATTGAATTTACTAAAACCACTGATAGCAAATGCCATCTTACCCCACCAATATCCGGCCCACCACGTTTGCTACCAATAGCATCAATTTCGTCAATGAAGATGATTGAAGGAGAAAATGATCTGGCACTAGCAAAAAGATCTTTGACACGAGATGCTGCCACACCTACAAACATCTAAAAAGCAACTTTTATGTTAGCCAGTTCTCAACAGTAAAGGAGTTAAAAGAGAAATATTTTATTTCCAGCCCATGATATGCCGGCTTATGTGTATCTTTCATCATAAATACCAGAGAAAAAAAAAAGAATACTCTTCTTTCACAAAGTTTCTACCACAAGAAGTTCAATAGACACAATAAGGGGCCTCACCCACGCAATCCAGCAACTTTTCAGTTAAACAAGTTGACTAGCATAATCATGCTAGCAAACACAGAATTTTCATATTATTCAAGGAAACTGACTGACTGATATACAGAGAGGAAAACGAAACAAATAATAATCCCCTAAGGGTTGCTGAATAGATGTAGCAGGAATCATTGTTCTTGACAGAACGGAAATACATTGTCAACAAAAGGTAAACTATCCCCTCTTATTTCTTGTGTATTATTCATTATCTGAATTCAAAGGAGCCTCACCTCTACAAAGTCTGTGCCATTTGCTGCAAAGAAAGGTAGTCCTGCTTCACCAGCAATAGCTTTAGCTAGGAGTGTTTTACCAGTTCCAGGAGGTCCATGGAGAAGGACCCCTTTTGGACAATAAATACCCTTGTCTTGGAACTCTTCATCATTCTTCAAAATACGCACAATCTCTTGCAGCTCCCTCTTTATATATTCCTGGCCAGCAAAATCATCGAAGGTGACTCCAGTAGTTTCTTCTGCTGATATGAACTTTGCCCTGGTGTAAAAGTAAGAGATCAGAATCCAAAATGTTTTTTAAACATAGCTGTAAACTCTCATAAAATTGGAATTGCCTCCCTCAGAGAACTACAATTTGATTATCTTAAAACCTTCTATTCACACTGTACTTTGCTTCAATCAGAAGATGAGAAATGCAATTTGGCTGCCTCAATGAGTTGTCTGCGCATAACTTCAAGAAGAAAACAGTGTGAAAATAATATGCTATGGATTTGGCAATCATAATTGAACTTTCATTACACCTAAAAAACATTTGAACACTAGAGGCAAGTAACTATGCTCAATTTGGTGAAGACCCTCTCTACGTACACGACAAGGAATCAATTCTAACCTCTCTCATCCAAAAATTATCAAAGGACCAAAATAATGAAGGCACTCCCTGTCCCCCGCTAGACTCGGCCTCCTCTCATAAGTCTCGCTACCTTGTCCCTCCTCGGGACGCTTACCCAGCAGTTTGTTCATCTCGACCAATAATGCCCGCTGCATCTCCCCCATGGCCGCTCGCATTGATGACTGCATCTCTTCTACCCCAGCTTCCAGACTGGCCATACGAGATCCCAAAGCTTCAACTCTATCGGCCATTTTACGTGGCATCAAGGTAGGTTACTCTGACTTCTCTATCCTTCAAAAACAATGGATCTTCTCCCCCACTATTGGTATCCGGCAGGTCGGACCAATGTTAGAACTCTAATCTCAGAGTACTAGAGTTTTATCTATATTATTTCTATATAGCTGTAATGTATATATCATTACAGTGTAGAAACCTAGTGTTTCTCCCTAACCAGAGCAAATCGTGCTCCTCAGAAGGTAACAATCCTTCTGTCACACTCTTCTTCGTAATATTCCCTCCCCTCCCTACTTCTATTCCCCCCTTTTATAACCTCCCTAAGTACATACGGTTATAACTAACTCCTTCTAGAATAATCCTCTCTCTCTCTCTCCTGAAGATCCTAACAAAGACCCTCTCTACGTACACGACAAGGAATCAATTCTAACCTCTCTCATCCAAAAATTATCAAAGGACCAAAATAATGAAGGCACTAGAACTTTCAGTAGCACATTCACTTGATCAATCTACATCTGCCCATTAACACAAGCAATTTATGGGAAGTTCCAGCAACTAAAGACCAAACCAACCAATTACCAAAGAAATGGATATATGAATTAAAATACGCACATACAAAAGAAAAAATCAAATATTTGAACAAAATAATAATGCAAAGGAAAATTAAGTCTGACAAATTTTTAACCAATTACCCTTGAGTAGTATCTAATAGATCAAGGAAAATCACAGTTTTACTTACCTACTCTTGCCCAACGACCCAAGTGCACGGCGTCTGAGCGGTCGGCTAATTGTTTCACTGGGTTTTCCCAAATCGCAAGGTATTAACTTTGCATAAATTGGTCTCATCATATTGTCAATCCAGATATATAATGCAACAGAGAGAGCAAGCCGCATGGCCCATATAACTGCCGTCGCAACAGTAGAATATACTTCTGCAGGGACTGTGTTCACATTATGGACATCAACATTTACTATTTGTTGGTGCAACTTTTTCCAAACATCATTCCAACAATCAATTGGCATACGATCAACAACATGGCGCCGGAAAACAATTTCCTTCTTCACATTCTCTTCTGCACCATTGGTTTTTTCATCTTTATAATATGGAAGAATCACTGCAGAAATATGCCATAATCAACTCTTCTGTTTCAGGTATAAAAAAAATGGTACTAAACAGAAACTCCAAGTCAAACAACTGAACACAGTGATTCATATCTGTTCTCTCAACAGACAGCAATACCTAAAGAAGTTACATGGTGGTGCCTGGTACTTATTATGGCTCACCAACCCACATCTGTTAATCAGTCCCTCATTACAACTTCTAGCCAGTTCAGTACAATTAAGCCTCTAACCCTCAACTTCAGACACGTAAAAGCATTGAGAAATGCCCATCGAAACACAGGCAGGACTATAGTTCAAGGAAAAGTGAACAACCTGATACATACTGACCATAGTCAGAATACTCGATGAACTGAACGTTGTTGGAGTTAAGAAGCCTTGAAAAATCGCTAAAATCAATCCGGTGAGAGTTATAGGGATCCCATTCCGTTCCCTTCAACTTTCCACGGATGGTCAACAGTCTCCTGCTCCAATCAGAAGCCATTACAATCTGCCTCTCCAATTGCACATTAGCCTTCCTATCCAACTCCTCCAAATTGTTTATCCTTTGCCTCTCAGCCTCTTTCAATCTCTACACAACCAAAAACAAAGTAAAAGAACAAAAAACTCATCAACCATTTCACTAAACTAAATGGAAAAAGGCAATCTTGATGCAAATTGAGCTATAAAAATCCATACTTGAAACAACTCCTCTTGTTCTTTATTTTCTTCTTCTTCTTTGGTAGAGGATACAGGGAGATTGGAGTTGGAAGCCGAAGCCGAAGCCGAAGCCGAAGCAGAAGCAGAAGAAAGAGGTCTAATTCTGAGTCCGAGAGTGAATTGGTTAACTGAGGCATTCCGATGAGGCCTTAGCTTGGTTGTAATGGAGTGCTTGTGAGGTGTGTGGTAAGGTACACAGAGTGGGAAGTGAGAAACAGGTTTGGGAAAATCAAGCGGCTTGATGGATTTCATAATTAAGTCTGAATTGGAAAATTTCCCAAAAACGAAAATGTAATAGTTAAGCTCTAATGGTTTACTCTTCCTCCGCGAGCCGCGGGCGTTCTGCGGTGGTGGGGATGGTGACGAGAGGTTTTAGAGCTCGGGTTTTTGTTTGATAATAACGACGACCGTAGGGATGTGAGCACGGCGTCGTTTTAACTTGTCCCAATTTGATAATTCCTTTTACTACCAATATTCGTACTTTCCCATTTATAAAATGTAAAGGCATAATTTTTTATAAATTAATAATTTTCATATGAATTTTTCTCAAATAAAATTTTGTATACAAAAATAAAAACTATAAAAATTATCATTATTTCTTTCTAAATATTTACCATAATTAAAAAATTACATGTTTTAAATAAATTATAATTACCATTGGCTTAACTTCTCAATGTGTGTTATTCCAGTCTTCATGGAGGAGGCCAAAGTTATGCATCAAACATGATTTAGCTCAGTTTCTTGCACTTCTATTTAACTTTTCTAGCCAAAGAGAACATATTACTCCAAATCAAACTGTTTTCAACTAACACTATTACAATCTTTCTCAACTCAAAAATCATGGCCTTTTTCTTGGTACAATCCTCTAAGAATTACATGATCCATAAATTAAGGAAGATGATAATGCTATCCCTTTTGTGTGATTAGGGGAGTAACCAGTGAAATCGGCATCTGGAAATCTGTGGAATTCTTTCTTAAGGCCATGAATTTGGAAATTTGTCGTTATCGTCGTCGTCGTCGTCATCATATCCTTGTTAAGTTAGATGAAGATGAATGCTCGGTTAAGGTAGCAGGTAGATATTGTTTAAGGAAATGATCAGAAAATAGCAGGACCGTTCAGTGTTCCTCAACCTGGAAATATATACAATTGAAAGTTGGAATTAGTAGCTTCAATTCAGCTGGCTCCTTTTGATCTGCAGATACACTCGGGATATGGGTTTTCGTAGAAAGATTCTTCGGTTCTGAAGCGTGCCCGTCCTTTTATTCCAGGCAATGGACCTCTCCTTCTCCTTGGAGCTCCTTGTCTGTAGTTTTCATCAAACCAAGTCAGTTGACTACCACTATTTCTCAATTACTTATTGTTCAGAAACAAACCTTAGCGACTAGTTGGTTTATCATGTCAACAAATTGGATGCAGATTCAAATGTGAAAAATGAAAGTCCGGTAAAAGTCCTAAAATCTTTCAATCAAGAATTGAATGTTTCTAAAATGCAAGAAACGAAACAGAACAAAAGATATTCAAGCAGGAAGCGGACAAATCAACAGCTCAGACTCCTCAGAAATAAACGTATAAACTGACAGCATCAAGAACTGGCAAAACTTGGGATAACAATCACCTCTTTTTGTGCATCTCCTGAACGAGGTATGCAAATGAGGGACCTTCTTCCATCTGCCCATTTTCTAGCTTATCAAAAAGCTCAACAAGTCCTTTTCTGCAATTAATTAGGGTACAAAAATGGCAGAAGAATGTCATCAAGTATACATCAAGGAGCGTATTCTAATGCAATCATCTGGGGAGGAGAAAGCAAGAAGAAAGAGAGGAAATGAGAGAGGAAAAGAACAAAAGAGTACTAATCTCTTCCTCCCACTTCTCCAAAGGTATAAGTTCTGGTCATGTAAACAACTAGCGGAGACAAGTACTCAAAGGATGACAATCTAACCATGAATTTCATAAGCTAAAGAAACAAGATGAGACAACTGAGGAAAACAGAATAAGCAAGAAAGCTGTTGGCATAGAAAGACAACTGGGAGTGAATATGTTTTCAGGAAATGATTGTCATACCAAAATGGAGGCCAAAGAGATAATATATCCAAGGGCATGGCTTTCATTTAAGAAGAGATTACTCACCAATGAGAAAACCAAGCTAATTAAATAACAAATAAAACACAGTGGTATTACAAGCTTTGACGAAACAGTAACACTCCAGAACACAACAGCCCTCATGCTTGATGCAATATTCTGTTGGTTTCATATAAAAGCAGTTAACAAGGTAGTCATCTGCATGCTATGTGGAAGGAAAATTTAAAGAAACAGAGAAGATGGTTTATCCTTGATAGGTTTTTTCAATTACAAAGAACAGTTAGTATCACATCTTGATCAGATTTGTACCTGTCTGGGATGATTGTCTTACGGTGGCCTAAGAACCTGCGGTGACCCTCAACAGCTATTGCCATATTGCCTGAATGTGTGGGAATGAAGACATCACTTTCTATGGAAATAATATAATCAAGTGCTGCAGTTTGAGAAGCATGGTTAGTGAATGCTCCCAACTCCTCTGGGGTTGCCAATGTTTCCTGAAAGCAATTCAACAACCAGCCTAAGATAGATATTTTTGTATTTCCAGAGAACTCCAGCATCTTGCCAATAACTATGTTAATTAAGGAAAAACCTTAAAAACTATATTGGGGAAGCGAGATGTAAGCTCTGAAAGGCGAGATTCACCACCATAAATTCCTCCAGCCGCAATATACATTGTCGTCGATGGAGGATAACCAAGAGCTTGAAGAAAAATTCCCACCTCTTTTGGAGTTAGAGGACATAAACCTCCCAATCGCTTTTCTGTTGAGTTTATCTTTTTATCCTTCCAGTGATTAGTATTTTCTCTGCAAAAATATCCATAGAAACTGTGAGAAAACAAAGTACTATGCAAACTAAATAACCTAAATTTGGTATTCTATAATCAATATGAGGACGATAACAAATAGAACTGAAACTTCAGGTATTTAATCAATTCTCATCAGAGACTGTTTGAATAATGCAAAAGTTGATAATCTCAGCTCATCTATGTCCATCGTAATAAAACTCCCCAGGACATTGCTTATCCAAGTCCCTGACAAAGTACGATCTTGACTTTCTTCTCCAGTAGTTTTGCAATATAAAATCATCAACTTATTAACTAGAGCTGCTAGGTTGAGGGGAGTAAGGGACTCGGTAGACTCTGGAGTCATCACAGGCACACAAAAGCACATGCAAACATCCAATAAAATTGCTCACCTCATTATTCGCAGATCTTCAGATTCTGCCTCTGTCAGGCCATAAGTACAACCGGTAAATGAAAGCATATCCTTTTCATATCTCAGATGGAGAGCAATGTACTTTCCCCCATGTGATCTCAGCCGCTCCACCAGCTTCTGTGGTGTCATCGTCATGCATTCTCAGTACCTAATATAACAGGAATCCCCATAGGAGACTTTAATGCAGAGATGCTGAAAATGAGTGTAAACCTGGGATCATGCATATTGAGTTGTACTACATACACCACTCTGAAGTTTTAATTGTCAAACTCGTTCAGATTTTCCAGAATTTTGTATACTTGTGTATTTGCCAGCTACCAGGCCAAATTTCAAAAATTATTGCAGATAAGCAATATATGCATTACAAACCTTTCCTAGGCTTTCAATAGGGGAAGAGAAGCGGAGAGCTTTGAATAAAGCATGGCATCTTAGTCTTTGTATATCAAGAGGCAGATTGTTGTTTGCAAGACGAGAATCTGACTTTGCAACATGGATTACCTGAACAGAAGCTCAACAATTCATCAGAATAGACTTCAACATGATATAGCATCTATAGGTCTGATGTATAGAACTCATGCAATCAGAGTCCTTATTCACATAATCAAATCAAGTTGACCAGACCTGTCCTCTTACGTCAACAACAGAAAGAAAACAAGATGTTGTCCTGAAGTTGAAAAGGGTACACTACTATCTAGAGAAACTCATGCCTATCAAACATCTCTAGTCAACAATTATTAATGTAAATATCCAGTCAAACTAAAGTCAATACATAAAATACCCACAATCTCTACTAGTTTGTGAAACCTTTTGAGTAGGGATTGGCAGTAATTTGTCTCCTGTACATGGACAATGTAATAATTTTTTGCAGTGGATGGCTGATAGAGTCATACATTCCCTCCTGAGCTTTCAACTTCTAGAGACCTTCCCATGGGACTTTCTCATTTTGCATTAAGAGATATGAATAAAGAGGATATTTATCAAGATGTACACACCAATGTTTTAATGAAACTAGCACCCTCAGATCAAAAACCAAAAGACACACACCACGATTAAGAAGATACAAAATTTATGTACAATAAGTATGGGCTACACAGTTCTGTTCATGGAGTTGTCAGTTTTCAGCTAACAAGAGAGAAGGAAAATTCTAGTTGAGATAGCATTTGATATGGACATCTTAGTGCTAGTATGGCACCTAACGTGTGAAATGAATGTATTTGTTCAATCACGTAAAGTACTACATGGCTGGAAAAGATATATGAAAGCAACTGAGTTAGAATACTTGAAATCAAGTAAACATAATTTCATATACCTTAAATTCATTCCATAATTGTGTCATCGCTTCATAGTAACTGATGCCAGACCAGGAAGTAAAGTGTTTTCTGGCCCGAGGAAAAGATTCCAGTTTTTTGGGAAGATCCTTAACAATCCTCACATCATTTCTTAAGGTTTTGATGAAATAATCCTCGTCAAATATATCTGAAAATTTACTGCAAAGGGGGAATGAAGAAAAAGGCAATTGCTATCAAAGAGAAATTTGAGGAATTGCTAAAGATGAGAATTTACACAATCCACCAACATTGGAGATGAAAAATTCAAGATAACCTTGAATCTCGCCAGAAGGAGCGTTTATCAAGCAGAGGAATAACTAAAGTTGCATTCATGATGTGTGCCACAGCCACCATATCAGCTATCTGCAATACCAAGTTTGATATGCTTACACAGATCAGCTCATTGAATGAAAACTGGTCAAGCCAGCAGCATTCAAACAACCCAAAACCAAAGAGAAAAAGTTCATAATTGTCTTTAGATATATCCTCATATCTTTGACATGGTGAAACAAGAGTTGCAGACCATGATACAAGCTCGTTATTTTATGCCTTTGAACAGAAGTTGTAACAAGTTCTTCGCTAAAGGAACATATTCTTTAAGTAAACAGCATCAGGGAGCTATTTAAATGATTGCCAAAGAATAATAGTGCAGTACTGTTTCTTATTTGAGACTGGTCCAGGTTATTCTAACTGCCTCATTATGCAGCAATACTGAGAAAAAGTTATAAAATAAACAAAAAATGAAAATAATTGCATTTGATAGCAACTTAAAATAGAGAAGCACACTTACACCAGTACGCATTTGGTTTAGGCCTCCGTTGCTTTTCACAGTTATGTAGTAGTCTGATCCTCTGGTAACTGCCATTTTAAAAGGTTTGAGAATCACTTAATATAAATGAAATTCATAAGAAATAAAGAACGTTCTAATTTCACGAAGAATATCAATCATTAAAAGTGAATTTCTGATGTTCAGTTTATAACCTATCCTCAAAGAGCACACAACACCATAATGTGTTCAATAACCTAATTCTCAACACCTGATTAGGCCAATCGTCACTAATCTCTTACATTGTTTATTGTGCAAAACTCACTTTCAAATACTAAAATATAGTCAAATATCTCCTGGCAGGCGGTGGTAATGCACTAGTCTGTAGCCCTACTGAGGAGACAAAAAGGCAAGCACAAGCACCAAACAAGATTCATTTAAAGCCCAACAGTGGTGTATTGAAATAGTGTACCCTCCAAGTTTGAAGGGAGGATTAGCAATCCAATGCATAAAAGTAAACAATCACTTAATCCACCTCTGTACTTAGCCGAAGGCTTCACGCACTGGTGTAAACCATTGCTGAGAGGCGAATCCCACAGTTGTCTGTCTGATATCTGCATATAGAAGTAGAATTTCCTTTTTAGTCTGATGTCCATTGATCACTCAATTACTTAAAAACCTCAGTTATCATAAACGTAAGGGACAAAGCTCAAATAAAATTAGCCATAAATCTAACCATGCAGAGGCCACATACATGAATCAGTCTCAAGATTCCATTTAACTTAATACCAATACAAATACGACAGTGGTTATGAAAGTCAATCTTTCTTCATTGCTAACTATGCCATTTAGATATATCCCTTTTCTCCCTTTCTCTCATTACTCAAACCGGCTCTGCATCAACACGCCACAGAACTAGGTAACATACGGACAATCCACCCCAGACAACCCAACCTCACATTACTCCGTCGTTGGCCATCTCTATTTACAACAGCCAATCTTTATACAATCCTCTATTAAAATCCTAAACACCCGATTTGACAACAATCCCACTTAGTTCACCAATTCTTACTAACATAAAGCTTCACAATTCCAAATGGGGTTCAAGCATACCCTCTATAGATCAAAATTTTGAACTTCCCCAACAAGAAAAACGCAAAACAAAAGCAGGAGTCAGACAGAACAACGAACAGCAAAGAAACGATAGAAACCATGCCTGCAGAGACTCAAATTCACGAACTTGAGCTCGAGTCTGAGTAGGAGATTCGTGGGGCAGAAGAGCGTCGGGCTTATCTTCAAGTACATCTTTGGAACTATGAAGAAAAATGAAGATCGGAAAGGCAAAGAGTAGAACTGCGTAAAGGGTAATCGCAGGAGGAGAGAGTGGTCTGAAGAAAAATCTCGCTGCTGACGACGAGTTCCTCGTAAAGGAATAGCCTTTACTTTTCACCATCGCCCAAAGCTACCGTGCGTGGATCTAGAATTCCTCTCGCTTCTTGTATTCTTACATTCCGTCCTCTGATAGTTGCCTTCGTTGGTTAAAATACCCAGTGAGGTGAGATATGAAAAATAAAATTATTATTATTATCTAACATAATTTATGTATTTTTCTTCTTAGAATAACATATTCTATTTGTTAGTTTGATGTTAATTGAGTAATGATCTTCCTTGCTGACACTTCTTCATCTCAAGCCTTTTTGATATATTCTAAACGAGTTAACTACAGCCACTCAGAAATTTAAGATAAGAAAATTCAAATATTTAATTTTATTAAATTTTAAGAGGCTAATGTATTACTGATCTCCAAATAATTATATCCTTATTTACATATATATATATATATGTAAATTTATATATATATATATATAATATTTTTTAAAATCTTGAAGAGTCCAATACATCACTGAACCCCATATGACTACATCCCTGACTACAGCAACATGTTTTTTTTCTGCTCTTTTTTTTCTTTATACCAAAACCAGAATGTGTGTATGGATCTTTCACAGGTCTAAACACGAATTTAGATTCATCAAGATGAATTCTGGATAAAAACTTGTCCTCCAAGTTCTTTCTCCTGCTTAAAAACCATATCTGTGATGAATCCAGAGTCTACTCAAGAGTCAATAATGAGTAAAATGCTTGGAATCATGGAATCGGGCTTGATACTTATGAGGATTTCACAAATATTACATTCAAAAACAAAACCAAAAAAAACAAAAGAGACAAAAGTTCGAAAAAATTGAGTATATGCTTCTATACTCACTCTCCTGCCAACTTAGACATGTATGTATGAATCATCTGTGTAAAGGTGGCTAACCATGTCCCTATTTTAATCATGTTTGTGCTGCAAAACAGTACAATTAAAGATCTTCCAATTTAGTTTTTGAAATAAAGGCAATGAGGTCATAGAAGTTAAAAGTCCAGGATGTTGTTTCACCACTATGAACTATTCAGAAAACCTTTTAGGATTTCCAGGTCACAAAGACATCCTCCACTATGGTTCTTGACCTCAATTAAGCAGAGGTGTGCATGATCTAAATAACATACAAATGTTGATTGTATCTATTCATTATGGCATAAACATTGGTTCGTAACTACATCTTAACTGAACCAATTAATCCCATATTGCAAGGAATAATAAATGATCCAGAAGGGGTTTCATACTTCCTCCATTAAAGGAATAGGAATATATACAGCTATCATGTAGCAACAACTCCAACTAATATCTCAGCTTGCAAAAAGATAAGTAATGCATTGATTTGAAGGCAATTAGAAGTGCAAAAAGAAAACTTTAATATATCTGACAAAATTTATATCAGAGTTTGTGATTATGCAATCATAAACCATCCAATTCGTTTTGTAGACATTTGCTAGAAGGAAATTGTTTTGAATCACCTTTTTTTTTTAAGAAACTGTTTAAATTTAGAACAACCAATGCACCTAAAACCAATGGATTGGCCGTGCCTCTTAAAAAGATGAGTAGGTGGATTATTGTCCTCATGCAGTAAGAGGAACTCATCAAATCTTCCTGTAATGAGATTAATGATCTCTGAACATTGCAAGAAAAACCCCAGATTGGTTCTGAAATTCTTCGATGAGAAAATGGCCCTTGGTGGCACCGGGTCACTGCACAAGGCAAGCATGCTGGAGGAGGAAAAAGAAAACATCAAGCAGTTAAAGAAAAGTCGGCAAAATACCAGCAAAAGTAGAGACAGGAGCATAATTAGTAATTACATACCCAAACTGAAGGAAGAAGAACTATTCCTTTTAGCTCTTAGGCCTTTAGATCTACTCATTGGCTTTTTCCAAATGGAATTCTAGGAAATTGAGAAACTAATGATCCTACAAAACTTGCAGCAGCCTTTCTGGGCGATGAAGTGGCTTCATTCAAATCTTGGATGTCTGAATCACACCAAAATTTGATGATCTGGAGACTTTCTTCTTCTGTTGACCTCTGGACAATAATTCTGGAGGCATAGCCCCTCTTTCTCATTAGAAGGCATATCTCTTTAGGATCATTTGCTGTAAGAGTTACCATGTATAACCAGCCCCTATCTGACAAAAGCCTCTCAGCAACAGGTAATATCCTATCGATTACACTTCGACCATTCTCACCTCCAGCCCAAGCAGTGGCTATTCCTCCTCGACTGACTTCATCTTCAGGTGTTGGCACATAAGGTGGGTTTACAACCATCACGTCAACCTTTCCAGCCAAACGCTTCTCCAGCCCAGATGCAATGTCCATGCATACCAACTCAGCGTGAACACCATGTGCATTCAACGTCTCCTGTGTAACTTTTACAGCATGTGGGTTGATATCAGTGGCAATGTAGTACACCCCAGGGACCCCCTGCCCAAGTATAAGAGCAAGAGAAGTGATGATGTAACCACTACCACAACCAATCTCCATGCAAATACTTGGCTGGTGCTCCAAAAGATTAGTTCGATCAGCCAGGAGAGCGTCAACTAATGCAAACGAATCATCACATGGTTCGTAGACTTCAGGGTGGGAACTAACAAGACGAATTTGTGCTGCTCTATATGGCATCTTGTAAGCAGACCTGAAAACATGCAATGATCGATGCATTCAGAAGAAAAACAAAAATGGAGGGAAATAACCAACTAAATATGAAAACATCACTCACAAACTCATGACAGAGAAGCTAATCTAAAAGAAAGAAGAAACCCTGAAATGATCTTAAACCAAATCAGTGACTAGTAACAGGGAGAAGCATCAAATTACCATTGTGAATGAAAGCATGCGTCTTTCTTCTTGATACTGTTAGGGCACGTAAATTAAGGGAATTTTATTTAATTTTTGGGAAACACAAATGTGATTTGGGAACAGAAGATCTTGAGATCATCGTCCCAGAGAACGAATATCAAATTCCCAAATTCAAACCTTAGTACAAAACATAACATTTTATAAATGTTCAATACAAAAATTTTAAACAGGTGCAACAGAAAGCGAGAGGATGGGCCCTACCCTAGTCGTTGCTAGCGACAGAAGTTACAGCTTGAGAAATTTTCAGTTTTGACTCGACGACGTTCAATTGACTTAAAAGAAGAAGAAAGGATTTTGCAAAAAGGTGACAACCCTCTGTCTGTTGATCACTTTTAACTAGCAGGCAGTAAAAATCTTTACAATATTCCCCTTCTATAGATGAATAGTCAAGATGCAGAATCAATGGTAAGAATCTCTATCTAAAAGAATAAAAGAAGATGGAAACAAACTCAAGTCCAATGCCGAAATTAAATCTTCCAAGAACACCGCAGCCTCCCCCGGTTCATAAACCCGACGAAACACCAAAGAAAAGATGGGTTTTTTGTTGCAGAGATCAAAAAACATTTGGTGTGCGAGATATTCCCTGTTTTAGACATCATTAAGCTCACAGAACTAACTAAAAAAACCAACATTGCAGTAAATGTACGCAGATTCAGACAAAAACAAATCATCCATATACAAATGTTCTCTTCTCTTAAAAGAAACGAAAAGGCCCAGTTCAAGTAGTTGACTTGCAGAACAAAGAAATCAACTTTGAATCAGAGCTAAAACCAGAGGAAACATAACATCATTAAACACATCAAACACGCAAAAATTAACCCAACCCCACGTGTAAAAATCAAATCTTGATATTAAACCACTGAAGAACCAGCAATCAAAAGCAACCCCGAGAAGGTTTGAACCCTAAATGACCCAAGCAACGACTGACGATCAAAGAAACAGTTCGAAATGAAAGGAAAAAGAAAATCCAAAGAAACCCAGAAATCCCCAAAACAAGAAGCGATAGATTAACGGAGAACCATACCAGAAAACAGGAGCCCGCAGGAAAAGAAGGGAGAAAGAGTGCAAGAAAGAGCCGCCAAAACAGAGGGCGAAATAACTTAATACAATTCTACTTTATCAAATTTAATAATTTTCATATTTTAAAATGTATTATTTATGTTATAATATTATTAAATTTTTATATATTTTTATTAAATTTTTAAAACTTTCATCTATTCATTTTTTTATTACTAAGCATTTGAATTAAATAATTAATCATCGACTCAGGTATGTGATTACTTATTCCCTAACTGTTCTTTGTGATTTTTTAAGTGGAAATAAACTCATCATTAGATCCCAAATGTGTGCGGAGGTAAGGGTGACAACTTCTTTCTACTTTATATTTACTTTTGCTATTTCAGTTCCGAATAATTATCTATTGTTATTTATGGTTTATAGTGTTTGTTAAATTTTCCCATGTTATGTGCGTAGTATAAAGGTCGTGGTTTAGATTTTTGTTGAGGTTGCAACCAGGGTCAATTACATTCTTCTTTTTTCTCGTTTTTTCAAAATATTTCTCTTGACTTTTTTTGCAAACATAGACTGGGTATTTTGATTTACTAAACTAGATAACTAGGAAATGTTGTATAAAATGTTGCTTCCGGTACTACTTTAGTTAATCGCGCATTCACTATTTTCATTAACTTTTTTGAGCCTCCTGACAAGTCTGCTGCGTTAAAAAAAAAAATCAATCTTTTCCTATTGCTTCATATATTATTTTGCTTATTTTGTCGTACGTAACTTCTTTTATCAGACAAGGATTTTATTTTCTTGGTTATAACTTTTTTTTTAAGTAATATTTTTATTTACCTATTTACTTTTTAATATGCATCGCTCTTTTTTTGTCTACATGTGGATCTGCTAGAAACAACATTTCTATTATATAAGGATAAAGCTGCATATTGTCAGACCATTCTAAATTTTGATTTATTGTGAAACTTCGAATTAGATGTGATTACGATAATGATGGTGAGCCGATCAAGCTTGTACATGGTTAATTTAGTGTTTTGCTCTCATATACACATAGACCAACTTAGAATTTTACTAGTAAAGTTTTCTCGAGTTAGGTCTGAGGTTTTGTAACTCAAGTTTTCCTATTGATTCCCGACTCAAATTGAAATGTAAACAACAATATTTAGTAAGAGTCTCGCTACAATGGAAACTTAATAAAGTACATATATATATCTGTAATTAATGGAGATGTTATTTCAATAGTTTCGTTTGGAATGTATAATACTAGTACTAATTCATCCACCATTAACTTGGATTCGAGTCAAAATGCTAAATATACTAATAGAAGCCTTCTCTTACTATTTCTTCAAATTACATTATTTTAATTTGAGTCATTCAATTCAAAATCTAGTACATGTGTTAAATTACATTATCTTTTCGTATTTTCCTTGGGAGCTCTTTTACTGTAACTAGTACGTGTGTATTTTTACAAGATTCGGGATTCTTTCGGTTGACATATTAATTATTACTTTTATTCGTTTTATTACGTTTTTATTATTATCTAATTATTTACTATCTTTTGTATTTGTATTAGTTTTATTATTATTATTATTAGCATTTTTAGTGTTATTATTTTTAGTCTTATTTTCATTATTTTATATATATCTATATCTTTTGTTATTTTTATTGATTTCTATTTATTGGTATTGTTTACCTATTTTTTCTGTCACTTGCATCACTTTTATATTGTCTCGTGTGCATTGTGGGTCTATCGGAAACAGCCTCTCTATTTTATAGGGATAAGGTTGCGTACTATCAGATCTCTCAAGACCCTGCTTCAATGCGGGACTTCAAACTGGGTGTGATGACGATGATGATGATAAATTCAAAATCTAAATTGACTTTATAAACTCGAACTTAACTAGGTATCCTATCAATCTAATTTTAGTTTGTTGATTTAATTACCAACACTATATTTAGCCATTGCCTTGCAAAACATCATTGTTCTTCTATAGTTATACCTCTTTCTAATGATTTACATTTTGAAAGAGTACTTTTAGCCCCAAAGTGCCCAAATGTTCCAATTAAAATAATGTTCTATGTGTTTTTCTTTTTTCAAATTTCAAATAAAAGAATATAATTTTACCCAGTAATAAGATAGAACTAGGTTTTGATGTGTTTAGTTACTTTAGTATCTATCAACTTAAAAGTTTTGTAACATTGATTTGGGTTCGACACAAATCCAACCTTGAATTGAGTTTGGACCATATTCTTTGAACCGAAACTGATTAAAGTTGGATAATCTAAAATTTAGTTGAGTTAAAATTTAAATTACATTATTTCAAAATAATATATAAAAATTACGTTATTTTGATTAATAAGTTATTTAACTCGTTAATTAATATAAAATTATTATTTGAATTAATTTAAGTCGATAAGATTAAATGGAGAAATTGTTGATTTATTATTTATTATGAATTTTATTAGAAATTATAATTTTTAACCCATATATATTTATTAAAAGTTTCGCTTTATGAGCTAAAACTTCTAAAATATCCTCCATCCTCTATTATTATTAAGCATATTTGTAACTAATTTAACAAGTTTGAACTGAACTGATTGAATTTCAGGTCATACTCACTTTTTTTTTTAGCTTCAAATTAAGCTTGAATTTTAGGTTATCCAACTTAGCTTGACTTAAAGTTTGAACATATAAAAACTTGATTTTAAAGAAAAACTTATGTTTGATCCGAGCTTGATCGAGCTTTAAGTAATTGAAGTCCGATAAGACTTCGGCTTATGCTCGAATCATTAGTTTTACTTTTAGGTTATCCAACTTTAGGCTTAATCTGAACTTAATTGTCCAAACTTAGGCAAACTCAATGCTAAGCCTAATATTTTCACGTACACATACACATAGACATATATACATATATACATATACATAAGCTTAGTAGTTTGACTCGGCCTTGCTTGAAGTTAACGAGTTAGTCTCAAGTTGAGTAAGCCTCGGGTCAAACTCAGAGTCAGGTTGTCTAGGTTCGAAATTCGACATGTAAGATAAAATGATATCATTTTCTATTTTAATTAAAAATATAAATAATTTTTGATTAGGCCGAGTTAGACTAAGTTTTAGATTTCAATGGCCCAATAGGGCTAGATCAGATCTTAAATTGGGTTTGAACTTAGGCCAACTCTATTTTACCTTTGTCATCCCTATATATATAGAACTTGAGAATTGGGAAAATAATTAAAAAGTCAAAATCAATGATGCCGCCTGACCAATCAGAACACGAAGATTAATGGAGAAGCCACCTATTATTCACTATGGTCTAGGTTTATGAATAAAAAAAAGAAATTAAAATATTAATAATAAATAGTTTCTCCCTCTGAGTGTGTATATATGGACGTAAACGCGGTAGTCTCACTCTCTTTCTATTTCCTTTCTCCTTCTTGGCGGCTCTTTATCACACTCTCTCTTCGTTCCTTTACCGCAGCCTCCTGTTTTCTGGTACGGATCTTCGTTAATCAATCGCTTCTTGCCTTGGGGATTTCTGGGTTTCTTTGGGTTTTCTTTTTTCCTTTCATTTCGAACTGTTTCTTTGATCGTTAGTCGTTGGTTGGGTCATTTAGGGTTCAAACCTTCTCGGGGTTTCTTTTGATTGCTGGTTCTTCTGTGGTTTAATATCAAGATTTGATTTTTACATGCGGGGTTGGGTTAATTTTGCGTGTTTGATGTGTTTAATGATGTTATGTTTCCTCTGCTTTTAGCTCTGATTCAAAGTTGATTTCTTTGTTCTGCAAGTCAACTACTTGAACTGGGCTTTTTCGTTTCTTTTAAGAGAAGAGAACATTTGTACATGGGTGATTTGTTTTTGTCTGAATCTGCGTATGTTTACTGCAATGTTGGTTTTTTTTAGTTAGTTTTGTGAGCTTAATGATGTCTAAAACAGGGAATATCTCGCACACCAAATGTCTTTTGATCTCTGCAAGAAAAAACCATCTTTTCTTTGGTGTTTCGTCGGGTTTATGAACCGGGGGAGGCTGTGGTGTTCTTGGAGGATCTTGTTTCGGCATTGGACTTGAGTTTGTTTCCGACTTCTTTTATTCGTTTAGATAGAGATTCTTACTATTGATTCTGCATCTTGACTATTCCTCTATAGATAGGGAATATTTTATAGATTTTTAGTTGCCTGCTGGTTAAAGGTGATCAACCGACAGGGGGTTGTAACCTTTTTGCAAAATCCATTCCTCTTCTTTTAAGTCAGTTGTTGGATAGTAGGACTTTCTTTTGGATTTTCTTCATGGGGAAAACAATGCTACCACCCGGTTTTAGGTTTCATCCCACTGATGAAGAACTTGTTAAGTACTATCTGAAGAGAAAAGTTTTGGGGAAGAAACTCGAACCTCAAGTCATTGGAGAGATTGACATTTATAAATATGCTCCATGGGATCTTCCTAATAGATCTTGCCTGAGAACTAGGGATCTGAAGTGGTTCTTTTTTTGTCCACGAGAGAAGAAATATCCTGGTGGGACTAGACAGAATCGGACTGCTAATCTGGGTTATTGGAAAACTACTGGAAAAGATAGATCTGTTTATTACAATTCCATAGTCGTAGGAATGATAAAAACTTTGGTTTTCCACAGAGGTAAGGCACCAAAGGGAGACCGAACTGATTGGGTTATGCATGAGTACAGAATTGAGGAAAAAGAGTTGGCTGATAGAGGAATAGATCAAGATATTTATGTGCTCTGTGTGATATTCAAGAAGGACGGACTAGGTCCAAAGAATGGTGCACAATATGGAGCACCATTTAAGGAGGAAGAATGGGATGATGATGAGGAAGAGGAGGAAGTGAATGGCAGAGAATTTTTTCCCTTTATTGGTGGCTGTACACAATCCTTTGCAACACCAGGTGACCCAAGCAGTTCTCATGTTACTTTCCCATCT
>JANIJH010000225.1:948163-979342 GCA_024520975.1 Erythroxylum areolatum | reverse complement strand
GTGCCTGAGAACATGTCCTCCTTTGCAACACCAGGTGACCCAAGCAGTTCTCACGTTACTTTCCCATCTGTGCCTGAGAACATGTCCTCCTTTGCAACACCAGGTGACCCAAGCAGTTCTCACGTTACTTTCCCATCTGTGCCTGAAAACATGTCCCTTGGACCATTTGCATCATGTCCGTTGGAGACACTGCCACCTGTTCAGCATACTATGGTCTGTGATACTGGTGCTAATGCAGACAATTCTCAGATTGTTGCCGAAGATGAAGAAATTCTTGCATTGTTAACTATGTTCACGGAGGAAGGTGGATTTGTTCCAGAGAAAATTGAGAATGTAAAACCCTCTCCTACTCTTTCTTCTTACCTAATGATAGTTTGAAACTTTCTGATTTAATACCCTCCTGTTGATTATTTATTTAATCATTTTTTAAGTGTTGATTGTCCCTGGCAGAGTGACCCTATCTTTTTTTGTTTCTGGATTTTAATTTTTCTTACTGTTGTTGATTTGATTCTTGCAATCTGCAATCACAATTTCCAGTGCCTTCTTATGACAAGTTAGGTAATTGTTCTACCCTCGTGTGAAAGTGTAGAATTGCCAAGTTGTGATTCGTTCAAATTGTTGTCCTTGTTTTGGAGTCTTTGTTGGGAAGATCTTATTATATGCGAATGTTAGATTTTATATAAGAGTTGTGAATTCATCAATTTGACGTTTGCTTGTTTTTTGTTTTTAAGACAAGTGATTTCATGCCTTATTCCTTAACGTAGCAACAAAGGTCCTTAATTGTTGATTACCAGAGTTCCTTTGCTGCTACATCTGAACTTATATTTTCTATCCAATGTAATGCTTTCCTTGTGCTGATCAATCTCATTACGAACTGCCTGTTCTGTTTTTCGTCTGTTTACAGAAGAACAAGAATTGTCATTTTATTTACGCTTTTTGACACTTTCTTGCTCTTTTGTGATTTTTCTTTTTCATTTTCTTTCCTTTCCTTTTTCTCAGTTATGTATCGTCTCAGTTCCTATTTTTATTGAAATGTTCATTGACTGTGGTTTGCAGAAGGCAGATAGTTGCCATAAGGTGGATAACATTCAAGGCAATTCTTCTCTTGATGCAAATGATTTTTACAATGAATTGGGGGATTTAGGCAACCTGGCAGGACTTGATCAAACTGGAAGCGATGTCATCCCAAATTGGTGCTACACTACTTTCTCTGTGGACCAAAGCTATGGACATGACGACTTATCCTTTTTGGAGCTGATTGATCTTGAAGGCCCACTGGATTGCTCGAGTGAATTTAATGGATACAAAGAAATTGACTGTGATGCCACGTATCCCAACAATAACTGTGAATCTGGAGACTTATATCATTCATCCAATGTATTCAGTGTTCCTGCATTATCTCAAGTCATTGATATACCAGATGACAGACCTGTTCAGTTTGAAAGCCAAGTGAATACGTGTAGAAAGGTAAAGTTAGTTAATTTTTTCGGCGATTTAACTTTAAGATCATTATGCTGATCTAATTATGTGTTTTGCTTCTACCTATTCAATTTTATGATAACACAGGAGGGTGGTGCTGATGAAGTTTTGTGAAGAAACTCCTCTTTGTAATTGGAGAATTGCACATTGCGAATATATGGAATGAGAGACTTGCTGCACAATCTGTAAACAGCTGTGATTACATGATGTCTGGCAACTTTCTGGAGTCCTTAGTTGAAGGCGTTTGATATACTGATTTATTTACGTCAAATTAATTGATTTATGCTTTCTGTTATCGGATGGAATTGTTCGGGTAAGGAACATAGGTTTTTCTTTTCATACGCTGATTTTCAGACATAGTTTTTTCCTTTCATTCGCCGAATTTGAGTCAATTCCTATGTGGAATTGGCTGAAGTGACTTTGACCTAATATGTAATTAAATAAAAAAAGATGTTGCTGTTTTATTTTAGTTTTGCTGTTTCAATCCTGATTGTGCCGTGGTCATTATTCTTTATGTTTGGTACCAGGGAAAAAAAAAAGAAACTTTTGTTAAGATTTCAGTTGTTGGAGTTCATTGTATCAATTTTTACTAAGCTGTGGAGCTGAATGTTCCAATAGCTGGAGTGAAGAGACTGAAGGGCGGTACTACCTGATATTCCTATGGTGGCTCCTCCATCAATGTCAAGGCTGAGGTGACTCTAAGGACTGATGGGTGTACTAAAGACGCTTTGTCAAATAGATGGGGGAGTCTCCATGTGATTTATTTTTTGATGCAATCTAGTATGAGATTATATTCAGACAGTGGTATGGTGATTGGCATGCACTTTCACATTTTCATGATATTAATTTTTGTGGAACTATGCACCTAACTTAGCAGGTACGTTTTAGCCCGATTTCTCATAATGCTGCAAATGATTTGTGGACAATTTACACTATAGTAGATGACAAACTTCCTAATTAGATGCATTGGCACCTTTTTTATCTCATATGTTTGTTTTGATTGCTAGAAGTATCTATGTTTGGATTGAGCGTCTACATGTTTGCAGCTTGAGGTTTGCCTCAACTTATCACAGGTTTATTTTTAAATCTCATTAGCGATTGTTTTTAGCTTCTGGAGAAACAAGTACATGGTTTTTTTTCTATCAACATCTCAATCAAGTCAAAGATTTTGATACTCGGAAATAAATCAGGTGGTACTATATAGATATTTGGTTTGGTTTGGGCTTAATATCCAGCTTGAGCATCACAACTTATCGATTTAGTTGCTATCATGTCAACATGGCATGTCTTTTTCAGTAATCTTGTATAGCATTGTGGTTCTATAGAACCTGGCTTAGAAAAAATAACCACAGGTTTCGGCTTTAAGTGATTAATAGTGCCACCATCCTGGAGCATGATTTGCTTACTAGAAGGATCAAGTAATGAAGTTGAGATTCTTTCTTATTTCCAATCTATGAATGACAGTGTAGACTATGCCATCTAGCAGACGAGCCTTGCCATGAGAGTTGTTGTGCCCCCTATCTGACTCCCAGTTTCCTTTAAACAGACTATAGAATTGGATATTGTTCATGGAGGACTAGTTTAATTTAGGTTGCGGGAGGGTTTTTCAAGCTGGTTTTCTTTGGCATGATCATGGCTTTGGATCATATTGTAAATATTATAGATGATCATCTTTGACCATTTCTGTTTTTTGTGTTGGTCAGAATGTGGATTTCCTTTGCCGTTTATGACATGTTGAATCTTTCCCTGAGTTGGGTATAGGTTATGGACGTTAAGAACTCTTCATGCTCAGTAATGTTAAGTTTATGTAGATTTGTTAAAACTTTACAGTGAGGATAAACTTGGATTCCGAGTTTTGCATAGCACTCGTTACCGTCCTGTGGCATATTAGATGAATTAGCACGTTGATTCCATCTTGTTTAACTTATATTCATTACCATCATATCAAAGGTTCTCTATCGATCAGGAAAGATCACTCGGGAAATCTCGCATCCAGAGTGTGAAATATTTTTTGTGAAATTATATAATCCAAAATATGTATTACGAGTTAGTATTTTTTAAAAACTTTAAAACCTGTAAGATGAGTATTTTTAGTTTTTCTGCAATTTATTGAATTAATTTTTAGTATCTGAATGTGAAAATATGCATGTATTTCTAATTTAAAAATTATTTTATGATATTAGAAATACAAAGATTTGCAATTTTTGAAAATATATAATTTTATATTTCTTTTTACTACTGTTCTATATGCATTTCCCTTTTCATAAACTGATCTGGCATGTACTACTTAAGTTCTTTTTTACTCCTTGATTTGATCTGGCATGGGAATAATACATGGTTGCTCAGTAATATAATGAGACATCTGTGCCCGTCAACATGATGAGCTAGTTACAAGAATAATTGCACTCATGTTTGCTGATATAATGTTGAGACCCCAATGTTGAATCAGTAGTTTCCACAAGTACTCGCAAAAGCAGGATTCCAACTTCATTGTCTATATTACAATCTCTCGTAGTTGAGTTTATCAGACTGCAAGGAAGTATAATAGTCAGCAGGTTAATTAGATTCATGGTATAAGGTTTGAATATGCTTTGAATTTGATGATTTTAACTAGTTCCTGAAAGATGGAGGACCTTTAGCCTCTACATGGTGGGTTGGTGAAAAGAAATGAAACAAGTTTGAGTTCTAACATTACTCCAAACAAGAGTAAACCTGTGATACTTGGCAGACACAAAACTTGGATATCATGGAATCAAAACATTCATGTACGTTTCCAGAGTTTAGCTATCAGGTGTTAAACTTTACAGAAATCATAGCTTAGTTTGCATTTAGAAATTATTTGTTTCAGAAGTCAGTACCCATGGAAGTTACTTCCATCAACAGACTAACACAGATATCATATTCCACCTCCAGAATTTGAATTCAAATCAAGCAAGATGCTTAATTGAGTTTGTAACAGATACTGGTTCAATGGCTCAAACCATGGAGTAACACCAAATTGACTATCTGCAGTTGAGGCTTATGCATTTCTATCTAGTGTCAATCGAATTAGGCATACTAAACTCAATCTTAGCCAAGTTTTTAAAGGTACCTTGATGAGCATGTCTGTTGGAAGCCAAGCTGGAGCAGTGGGAATCCCAACCCAGGACACCTATCATAAAAGTTAAGTGTCATTCAGATCCTAGCCCAAATGTCTCTAGCAACTTATCTGAAATTCACACATGATTTTGCATTTGGTTGTTGTAGGCGTGTAGCAAAGACTCTCAGTTATAGTAATAAACCACGTGTAGTTGGTGCTTAGCTTGTGAATTTGTTAACAACTTTGTGGTGATTGAACTATGCTAGATTATCAGATAAGAGAAGGGAGGTTGATGTTAGAGAAACAAACTTACAAGTGCATATTCTCCTGTCTCAAAAATTCTGAGATCCAAGACCTGAAAGTGTATGTTAAAAGATGGTGAAGTTGGTATACTACATAATGGCGTATCTTTGCTTTGGTTAAGGCAATCATTGGCTGATTGAGAAGAGGACATACCTCACCACGGTCTTCATATATATAATCCAAACCCTTGTAATATGGGGGATGCCCAACAGACAGATACTGAAAAGGGAAAGTATAAGCAGCACCTCCTAGATATGCCAACGAAAAGCGGAAGCTAGCTCGAAGATGCACACAAACATTGAAATAAAACTCGTCTCTCATTTTCAAAATCAAAAACAAAGTTTTGAGTCAAAAGATCAAATCTTTGCACTTGTACACAATTGCAAAGTTGCAACTTGAGCTTACAGTATATAATACCAAGCAAAGACAAGAGGATTCACCCTACCAAAGTTCCGAGAGTTATGCAATGTATCATTTTCATACCATGAGAAGATTGCTCTTTTATGGCTCAGGAAAGTCCAAATCTCTAATCAAGTAAACGGAAATACTATTGTGGGCTTCCAACCGTAATCAAAGAAAGCTTCTAACTTCTGAGAAAGCTGAAACAACCAGTATCATACTTACATTGATGCTATTGAGGTACTTCTCTTTATCCACTCTCACAATCTGACCCTTCTTCACTGCCAAGAAAATTCAATGTAGTCGATATAAACTATAATCAAACACCTTTCAGCCTTTAAGCCCGTTCTTAGATGCCATGAGAAGGACAAGAAACTCACTTGAATAAACAGGCTTCTTAGGCCTCGCCGGACCACTGTTTGAAGCTTGTTTAGCGGTGGAGGAAGGTGGTGTTGCAGAGGGCTGTTCAGTCTTGGTCTGGGTGGTGGGATTTTGGTTCTCCGGTTCAGCTGAGTTAACAGCTCTAATGGGTTGCAAGCGAGCAAGTTGGCTTCTTCTCGAATAGCAGTATACTGGAGAAACGCAGAAAAAAGAGCATTTTGGAGTTGTTGCAGTGAAAGAAGCCATGGGACGGAAGCTGTGTGCTACTTCCAACTCCGACCAGGGGATGGATGATCCTATTTTATCTATTAGCCTCCCAACCGCCACATGTCAAAAGACAAGAACTTTGTGAGTTGACTAGAATTATACGGTCCTAAAGAGCTGGACATGTGTGTCTGAGTCTTGGGTTGGATTCTGTTTTCAGCCCAATGTCTGGGATACTATCAGAAGGGCCTCACTTCCTTCTTTGAACGGTCTGAAACTCTGAATACTAGTATTACACACGTCTTCCTTGTTTAGTGAGCTCTTACTATGGATCTCTCTACCATGTTATTCGGGTCTGCTACACCCCATCTTCCTCCTCGTTGCTCTGCTACTTCCACAAGGTTCAAAGTTTGCAGCTTTTCTTTTTCTTTCTCCGCTGGTCGTTTCTTCGAACAGGTTCCGGGTTGTTGTGGGTGGTTAGGAAATGATAAGAAAGTTTTCAACTTTTTGTTCTTGTTCGCTTAGCAGGAATAACTCGACTGAGAATCTTGCAATTGAAGGTCAGAATCTGAATTTCTCAGTCAGAACAAGGCAGGGAAATTGGATACCAATTCTTAAGGACTGCTCTCTCAGAGTCCCTTCTGGACAGCTTTGGATGCTTCTTGGACCCAATGGTTGTGGAAAATCTACCCTTTTGAAGGTTATGCTCTAATTCTTCTGTACTACGCTCCCGTTGCAGCCATTGATAGCATGTAAACTCAATCACACGCATTTTGACTAAAAAGATCATTTGCCCATTTGTGGTCCCAGAAAATGTGGACTTCTGAGCAAACTCAACACTTTTCCTACTTATGATTGCTTTTTTTCTTTTTCTTTTTCTTTTTTCTGATTCACAGTGCTTTTTGGTTGTGTAACTTGTTATTAATGTATGAAAAAATTTCCTTGAAAGTTGCTTTTGATTGAATTTAGGATCAAAGTAAAAGTAGTGATGGGATAGTGATATTTTGAACTAGACAGATTCTTGCAGGTCTGCTGAAACCAACTGGTGGAGCCTTGTACGTGAAAAGGCCTAAGAGCTTTGTTTTCCAAAATCCTGATCACCAGGTCGGTTTTTCATTGATTACATTGTTTAAATGGTTGTTTTACTGATTTGTTATCTAAAGTGTATGCAAAATGGAATGATCAGATTTCTAGGATGTTGATTGATTTGGTATAGATCTAGTTTGAAGGAAACACTTGAGTTACTTATGCAAGAAAGATAGCATCAAAACTTATGAGGAACAACTTTTTATCTTCTTCTTGATTGTTGTGAAGATCGGCTACAAGTAGGAGAAGAGCTTAAACACAGTTGCTTGAGCTCTTGTTATTGTGTTTATATTGACTTTTGAGAGCCTTTTCCCCATCAGCTAGTTGTAATGCTGGGATCCAAAGTAATCCCGTTAAGTAAAACAGAATGCAGACTGGTGCAATTTTAGGTACTACAGTGTGTTAAGAGTGTGATATTCTTAAAGAGGCATTTTGTTGTTATTTCTTTGTTATCCTTTCTCAGTGAACGTTTGCTTACTTTACCATTGAAGTCTTTTAACATTGATTCCTGCTTTTCATCCATGTTGGATTATGAAGCCTAATGTCAATACTTCACTCGATTTGTTTTTACATAAGATGTTTTTCTGCCTTTATTGTGATATACTTGCTGCATTTCTTTTTAATAAAATGGTATGTGTTACGAGGAGAAGGAAAGCCTGTTTATGAGGCTAGACAGCATAGGCTACAACTTGAAGATGATATGTATTAAGGCAGCTTCATTTTCGTTACAGGTTGTGATGCCCACGGTAGAAGCTGATGTGTCATTTGGCCTTGGTAAGTTCATCCTGACTGAGGAAGAAGTTAGACACAGGGTCTCAAAATCTCTGGATGCTGTGGGCATGGCCACCTACATGAAAGTAGGGAGTGTTCCAATACTTTGGTGTCATTTTATAATATTTTTCTTTTTCAAATTGTCTTCGTCTGCCCTTTTCAGAGGCCAATTCAGACCCTTAGTGGTGGTCAGAAACAAAGAGTAGCCATTGCCGGTGCTTTGGCTGAGGCATGTAAAGTTCTATTATTGGATGAGTTAACAACGTTTTTGGATGAAAGTGATCAGGTATTCAATAATATTGTTTCTTCCATGTATCTCGGATCAGAATGAGTATTGATGTGAACAGTGGCATAAAAGTTTGTTTTGCCTTATTGATCTGTTTTGTTTTCGTAATTTTGTCATCCCAAAACTTTCAGGTCTAATGTTTATGTATTACGAATAACCTGGTTATATATACATACCGATAACCACCGCCATTGTATGAGCATGCCCTTTAACCTGCATATCCTTGCTTGTTCTTTCGTAGACCACCTATTCTGAACAAAATATGCTTGACATCGATTGCTAGATTGGAGTGATTAAAGCAGTCAAGAGTTCCTTGAGTACATCTGATGATGTTACGGCCTTGTGGGTGACTCACCGGTTGGAAGAGCTCAAGTATGCAGACGGGGCTTTCTATATGGAAAATGGGAAAGTGGTGAAGCATGGTGATGGATCTAGCATAATGAAATTCATCAAAGGCCGGCAATCATCTTATATCAAGCAAATCAACTCCTGATAGTTGCATATTAGCAGTTGTCTTTCTTTGCATGGTGATGGATCTAGCATAATGAAATTCATCAAAGGTAGGCAATCATCTTATATCAACCAAATCAACTCCTGATAGTTGCATATTAGCAGTTCTCTTTCTTTGCATGGTGATGGATCTAGCATGATGAAATTCATCAAAGGCAGGCAATCATCTTATATCAAGCAAATCAACTCCTGATAGTTGCATATTGGCAGTTCTCTTTCTTTTCTTTTTATTCCTTGGATTCATTTCACTTATCTATATACCTTATTGCTCTCTTCAGTCCAGTGTATTGTTATACATGGAACATGTCTTACAAAACTCTCTAGGTACATAGGATAGAAATGTGTTTATTCCTCATGAATGTGAAGATACTCAATATTTAGTATACTAGCTCCATAAGAATCTGGATTTTGGTGGATGGAGGGTTCCTTATGGAGTCTTCTTTATACAGTGAAATTCACAACTATTGTCATTTGGAATGTGCATTGACAAATTACTAAATGCATTAGAATAATCTATAAATCATGTATTTTAGATAAACTATTTAGTCTAAATGATGGATTCGATTGAAGTGATATTTGTTGGATTCATTGTGCATTCATTTTGAACCATTTTTTTAAAGGTTGAGGTAAGTTAAGTCGCAGTTTTCTTTCAAACTATTAACCTTTTAAATTGAAAGGGTCTTAAAATTTGGAACAACTCAATGAAAGCGTGGAGATATCCAATAGTATGTAATCTTATCTTTGACTAATAGAGAGATTGTTTCCGATCTTGTGCGTGTTGACATTCAATAGTATTAAACTCGTGAGGGAGTGTGGAAATTACATTGAGTCCATATGAAATGATATTAAACTCTTAAGGGAGTATGGAAGCTACATCAAGTCCATATCATTTCAACATTAAACATTGTACTTTTAGAAGAAGAGTAGGCTAAGAGTTTCATCTCTTTATGCTGAAATGGGGACAAGTCCCAAAGCACTAGATTTGGTAGACAGCCAACCAGACAAGCACTAAATCAATGGTTTCAAGTTGAAATTTTCAATGGTTGCAATAATATGGTTAGTCCATACCAAATTTAGGTTCAAACCCTCTAAGAGTAGTACTAATAAAGGAAAATATAATTAGGTCCTTAAAATTAAATTTATATAAAAAGTAAGGGTTGATTTATAATTATTTTACTTAACTTCTAACTAATTTTAGTTATATGAAAATTAATAAAAATGATAGTAATTTTATGAAAATAAAGTTCAATATTTTAAGGAGAATTCATTTTTAATACCTTTTTTGCTAGAATTTATAAATTGAATTAAACTTATTGTAAATTTACACCTAATTAACATCATCGTTGGCTATGAACTCAATAAATGAAAAGAGAAAATAGAAATTTGAAAAACAAAAGAAACAATTCCCTCAAAAAAGAAAAGAAAAGAAACAATGATAAAGGACAAGACGAGGACAGCAAATGCAATCGCACAACAAAACGATCTTTTGATTTTAACACGATTCAATGTAACCCGGTTCTTGGCCTAACCCCTCCACCAACTCCCAACTACAGTACGCCACGAACACGCCCCATCGTCTTGGCATTTTACATACGGAAGCAGAAATACCGGAGCCAATGAGTATGTAATTGTTGAATGTTAGATATGTGCACGAAAAACTAGAATACGGGGTCTGTTGTGGCTACTTTTCTTCTCTTCTAGTTAAAATCTCAAAAGGGTCTTCGCTGTTTAGTATAAATTCATCAAATTTTGCTTCTTTTTCCTTTTTTTTTCCCTGGATGGTTGCTGATGATGCTGACTTTTGATGGTTTCGCTGTGAGTGATTTGAAGTAGCTTCTTCTATATGGTTTTCTTTCCACTTACGGAGCTTTTTGAACTTTTGGCTTTGATGGGTGTGAGGTCACCTCTCTTTTCCGTTTCGTATTAAAGGTTGTTTTGATTATTCTGTGACGGAACTGTAAAGGTGAATTTGTTGGCTTTCGATTGTTGGTGCTTTTGTATATGGAAAAGTTTGTTTCTTTTAACTAAGGAGAGGTCTACATTTTCTCGCCTTCTTTGTTTTCACTGATCAGCGATGTTTGAGAGAGAATGGGTCCCATGATGGCATTTCCCTCTTCAGAGAATGCGACCTTTGTAAAGAGAAATTATTGAGTATTTCTTACTAAGTTTCTTCTCACATTCTACATCCTTTCACTTACCTAAAATTGAGATTTGAAATAGGAGGTCTCTGGCTCAAATCAGAGTAGGAGTGATGTGTGTAATGGAGTGGGGAGTAGGATGCCACCTGCTGTGTAGACTGGCTCACAGGGTTGCCTAATGACACAATCACACAAAACGAATTTTCTAACGCAAAGTTCTGATATTTATGTTCCTGAGTTATCTCCGGTAATTCTTTGATTAACACATTGAACTGTCGATAATATGCACAGGTCAATGCCTGTTAAAGGATTAGATTAAGCTGAGCATTTGTTCGCTATCTCCTCTTTTTTTTTTTTTGCCTATTCCTGAATGTTCGATTCTGTTTTAATAACCAGATGCTTTTGTGTGTTTAAATTCTTGAACTTGGATTTCTTTTCCCCAAACTTAGATCATGCTATGATAATTACAGAACCGTGTTTTCCAAATGCCTCATTTATTTGTATTTTTGTTTTTGGCCAACTTGAGATGTGAAACTGATGCTTATTGTTTCATTTTGTGAAGGCCTTGCTTCTCGGTTGCTTATGATTCCTATTTGAATGTAATTAGAGAGGGGTTAAAGCAAAGGTTAGCCTAAGTGAAGAATGATGCTTCAAACTTCATGAATCGAATTTAGTGTTAGAGTTGACAGTCACTCCATTAAGATTATAAAAAAGTTAAAAGGTATGCTGGGTTAACTAATTTACAATTTTTCTGTACTTTATGCTTCATTTTGTTGTGGATGCTTTGTAGTGTTAATGTCTTTTAGATATTGTGCTACTCTGTTGAAGTTTATGATAATGTGTGTAAATGCACGCATGCCCATACAGAAACCCACATTCTCTTTCATGAATATCACTCTATCGATGCGGTAGTTAGTATACAGTTTTTTTCCAAAAATATTAAGGGCTTATGTTCTTGAGTTTTTGTGTTCTGTAAACTGCTACCTGATTCACATGTGTGATGAAAAGCTGGAGCATTGCTCTTTCAAGCATGAATGTTACTTGCCTCAAAGTGCTAAGCTGTCAGAGTGATGATTGAAAGTTTCTGACACTAAATCAACTTCATATAGAAACTAAATCACTGGATACAGTGATAGAAACAAGTTGACAGTGATTTTGCAGCTGTATTAATACATCATACCTCTCTTTCCCTTATGCAGTTCTTGGCTTAAGACATGCAAACAAGAGTCGTTTTCTTCACAGCAATGTTCAATTAGAAATTTTTTCTAGACAAAAAGGGATAATTTTCTTCTGCGAGTATTCACATGCTATAAAAAGAAATGATGTTAAAAAACTGCATAAAAACCATGGATTTTCACCTAGTCTAACTTGTTGCAGGTCATTCATCTTTCCTTCGCATGACCTATTAGACTGTTTAGATCTCGCCCTTGATGATATATAATTAGCTTTAGATACATTTGCATGAATTAATTGGCTGTTGTCTTAATTCCATGTAGAAAATCTTTTTCAATGAAGTCCCACAAAAATAGTGAAGATGACCTGGAAGATGGCAAGTTGGAAAAGGGCACAGGGAAAACACCACGCAGTAGCACTACAGTTAAAGTACACAATCAGGCCTTATTTTCTGGCCTTGCCTATTGTATTTCATCATGTAGCATGATATTGGTGAACAAATTTGTGCTTTCTGGCTATAATTTCAACGCCGGGATATTTTTGATGCTATACCAGGTAATATTTCAAGTTATAAACGGCAGGGGTTGTTTTCTTTATGGTTTGACAATTGTTCTATTAGGGTTATTGAAATGCTGTTTAATTTCAAAATTTATAACAGATTTTATATCTCTGTTTGTCTATCTTTGTTTTTCTTTATTCTCATTTCATTATGTAACTAGCTGATTTGAATATTTTGTTCGTGTGCAGAATTTGATATCAGTGTTGCTTGTATCAGTGTTGAGTTTATTGGGTGTTATCTCAACAGAACCTCTGACATGGAGATTGATTAAGGTGTGGCTGCCAGTGAATGCTATATTTGTTGGGATGCTCATTACAAGCATGTTTAGGTATGACAATCTTTTTCAATATATTGGCACTTTTTGCTCAGTCCTTATAAAACAAACATTATTAAGTTAATACTGCAATTGGTTTCTTCAGTTTAGTTTAACCTGATGTGTTCTACTTGGTAGCTGGCTCTTACTAGTTCTTGTCTGTTTCTGTCCTTGTGTTAAAATTAGTATTTCAGGAACAAGTGCTCACTTTAAGGAACACCCAGAGTTTTTTAAGAGCCTCCTTGTGATATCAAACTCTTTATTGTTCAGTGTGGTGCTTCTGGATATAATTTGGACTAAGAGCTGCCAGTGGGACTGTCACACTTCATTTCGATTAATTTCTAGTGTAGAAGTTTCTTTCTTGACAATAATTGGACTGCAGAATATAGCTTATAAATTACATGATCCGAAGCCTTTTTCTGTTTATAGTATTCATCTATAACACTGCTGAAATATCTTCATTACTTTTGCAGTTTAAAGTACATCAATGTTGCTATGGTCACAGTATTGAAGAATGTAACAAATGTGATAACTGCAGTTGGTGAAATGTATCTGTTTCATAAGCACCATGACAGCAAAGTATGGGCTGCTTTGTTCTTAATGGTACGTGATTATTGTGAAAATGATTGTATGCTTCGAGTTTGTTTTAGAAAAAATATGTTAATCTAGAATGATTAAGTACTGTGCCATACTGCCTGAAACTTGGCTCAAACTCTGATGCTTTTGGACATATCTGCAATTACATCTTCATTATGACATTGTCAAATACTATGCAGTGAGTCTACTTCATAAACCACTATGACTTTCTGTTACTATGGGTTAAAGGAGTTTGACTTTGTTTAATGCAGATTATTTCAGCTATTTCTGGAGGGATTACTGATCTTTCCTTCCATGCCATTGGATATGCATGGCAGATTTTAAACTGCTTCCTAACTGCATCTTATTCTGTAAGTTCATTTGGAGGTTTTGCTTTCACTTTACAAGGACTAGGATATGTATGTAGTAGTTCTTGTATGCATACTTCTGTGTGTGCCTACATGATTTGTTCAAATACAAATCATCATAATTTTGATGCTCATCAGCTTCTACTTGTTCGTTCATTCTCTTTAAAGGCATATTGCATATCTTTGTTCTGTTAACTTACATGCTCATTAATATCTCTTAATCAAGCAGAAGAGTTTAACTTTTCCTAGATATCTGAAACTTTAGCATGATCTGGCCAAAAGTGTACTTAAAAACGTTATAAAGAAATGTTGGGATCTAGTGATGAAGAAGCAAGCTTTAAAAGGAAGGCTTTTGTAGACTGGTTAACTTTGTTCTCGAGTACAGAAATGATTTGAGCATGAACCAATGACTGCTTTTTGGTTACTAAATTTCTAAAACGCGACAATTCTTTCGAAGGTTTAGTAGACTCTTATTTTTGGTTTCTTTATGAAGTTATGCCTTTTGTAACATTAACATTATCTTGCTTCCTGGGGTATTTACTGGTCCTATTTTGTCATCATTTCCTTCTGGAAGACAACCTTCAGATATCGAGTTCAAACACTTAACTTAGTGTAGCTGCTAGTTTCTGTGTGAATGTTGATATACCAGGAAATTTGTTGGTATTCACAAAATAGTACTGCCAACAGCTCTCTACATTAACATGCTTTTCATGTTTCAATACTCATGGAAGCTGATAGATTGTTTCTCTGTTAACTTGTCGCTGCAGCTGACTCTACGTAGGATAATGGATACAGCAAAGCAAGTCACGAAATCTGGGAGCTTGAATGAGTTTTCGATGGTCTTGCTGAATAACACGCTTTCTTTACCTTTAGGCATAATTCTTATTTTTATTTTCAAGGAGGTGGAATATCTCTCTAGAACGTGAGTCCCACAATATAATAAATTATACTTTTGGATGCTGCTTGTGTTGATTAAGCATGAGGGATGTGCATGTTCAGTTCTCTACTAGTGGAACTTGTGACATTGAAAGTGTGAACATTAAAAGTTTTTGGCAAATACTAAGTTTGGCTTTCCTGCTCCTATTTGTCTTATTGAATCTCATGAGGTTTGAAACAAATTGCAGACCACTTCTCAGGTTACCTGAGTTTTGGCTGGTAATGACTCTGAGTGGAGTTTTAGGTATGGCTATAAGCTTTACTTCCATGTGGTTTCTTCATCAAACCGGGGCTACCACGTACAGGTAAGACTGAAACAGCTTACGACTGCTTACAGAGAACAGTTATCCGGGGATTTTTTTCATCACTAGTTTGCATTTTACAGCCTTGTAGGCTCACTGAATAAGATTCCCCTGTCTGTTGCTGGCATCCTTCTGTTTAAAGTACCAACCAGTTTGGAGAACGCTGCAAGCATTTTATTCGGTATCTTCCTGTCCCTTATATCAGACCAATCTGCATTCACAAACCTGTATGCGAATGTGGTTGTGTTTTGAGTTCTTGTAAGAAGAGAAGCCGTTACTATCCCTTGGTTCAACTAACGAAAAGAGATGCGCTTTGTAGGTCTTTTGGCAGGAGTGTTTTTCGCCAGAGCCAAAATACGCGAAAGATCATAATCTGTTCAATCTGGCCTGTAAGGACTACTGAACACTTTCCATCTCTTTGTGACATTGAGGTTTGCTAGTTGGTAATTCTGTGGTGGAAGCAGTGTTACAAGATTTGTTGCAAATGCTTGAAAGTTCTGATCTGTGTTTTGGTTGGAACTCAAGTTCCTCTTGAGTTTATTGTAATAGTCTTAGGTAGGCCAAAGCTCAAGTCTTGGACTTTTGTATTCACAAGGTTTAGAAGCTTAGCTCTTTAGACACAAGGCAAAAATGCCTATGTTAGACATGGCTGCTGTGTGATAAGATAATGTTCACTTCTGTGCTATTCATACCATAGGATTGGTCTTTTTTTAGTGTTAGCAATGGGTCGGGCCTTGAGCCAGCCCCGTAAGACCCAAATTTGAACCCGAAAATCTTTTCCTAACTCAAGTCCAAGCTTTATCTGGTTCGAATGCCCAAACTTGAACTCGAGCTCGAGCCCGAGACTGGTGTGCCCAACTTACTTTATGACCAAGCAATAAGGAATCACTTTAGTGGGAATAAAAATTGATATATAATATTTTCATATACTAATAAATTATAATTTGATAATTTTTATTTGCAAGTAAAAGATATGCATTTCTTATAGTTTCACTTATTTATACAAATTTTGATAAAGAAAATGAAGTGTTTCTAGGAATAACAATGTTGGTGGGAGTTCGGCTCAACTTTGTTGCTAGTGCTAGCCTCAGGATAGAGCCGGGCTCGACTTGGGCCGACCTCAACTTTTTTCAATTGATAATAGAAAACTACTACCTAAGGTCAAGTTACAATTATTTCAAAAAGTGGATCAATTAAGAATGTGGATATTGTTTCGTACCGGACTAAAATCGGTAAGAAATAAATGGCTGGTTGTATCAATTTAAATATAGGTCGGTATCGGCCCACTTTGGATGGTACTGACTGGTATTTAAATACTGGTCTATACCAAAAATTTTAAAAAATATGATTTTTTTGTAAAATTTTTAAAATCTTCTTCTGGTGTACTTTTCTTTCTCTTTTTTTTCAAGGTTTTTTAAATAGTTATTTTATTTTCTTCAACTTTTGTAATTATTGTGAATTTTAATTTTAATTTTTAAAATGATATAATAAATTTTTTTATTACTAATAATAATTATAAATTAAATAAAACTTAAATTATTTTTATTTAAATTTATTTTAATATTTTAGATAATATTTATAGATAAAGTATTAATAAAAATATTTTATTTTTTAAAATAAATAATTTAAAAATTATTATTTATAAACTAATATTTATTATATATATTTTAATTATTAAAAAAAATTTAAAAAATTATATTTTAAAAATATATTTTAAATTTAATTATATGTATTAATAATTATTAAATTAATTTTATAAGTTAAATCAAAATTGTGATTATTATTTATTATTATAATTTTTGGAGACAAGGTTAAAAATATACACTACAACTGTATAATATGACATTAAACTATTTTGTAATTTTTAAAAAAATTCAAGAAATATTTCATAAATTTAAAAAATGACCCGAAATGACACCCATAATTAACCGATATCGGTATAGTACTATATCAGAATTCAATCCGATACTAAATTTTATACGATATTCGTAACATTGGGATTGACCCAAGTTTCAATTTAATAAAGTACAATGTTATAAAATATTAAATTATAAGAAATTAATGAAAAAAGTAAGAGAAAATAGTGTCTTATATATTAAAATGAATTACTAAATTAAAATAAATAATTTATTTTTCATTATTCGACTTTTTATTTTTATCCGAATTATGCTGAATATTTCTTCAGATTATTTAGATTCATTTCACAGTATACTTCGCGTCCGTTTGTATTCGTGTCGTTCACCTCTCCGTCGTCGTATGGATGGAAGACCCTGGGCACACACCGAGCACCACCACCACCACCACCACCGCTCCGACCATCGCGAACGCCTCTGGCCGTCGAATCACTAATGAAGTACTGCATTCAGAGCCGATCTGGCCTACGATCGATGGCCCACTAGGTCTATCGGAGGAGGAATCGGTGAGCTACGCTCGAAGATTCTACAAATTCGGATACGCTCTATTGCCGTTGCTTTGGGCCGTCAATTGCTTCTACTTCTGGCCTGTTCTCCGCCACTACCGTTCCTTCCCTCGCATTCGCCCCTGTAAGTTCTCTCTTATCTTTTTTGCAATTTTGTTTATTCTCTTTTACTGAAAATTCTATGAGAAAATGAGAATTGTGTTTGTTCGTGATCGCGAGAGCTTTCGGTTTTTGTGGGCCGCTTTATTTGAGAATATGATTATGCTGTGATTGTCTTTGTTTATACGAGAGAAAGTTTTGAATTTTCTATGTATTAAACTTCAGAAAACAAAAGAAGGTGACTGTCAGTTAATCATTTTAGATATTATGAGCATTTGCTTGTGTATTCTGCATTGTTATTAGTGGAAGTAGATGCCTTTCTGTCATTGGTAGCTTCTGGATTTTGACATAAATGCTATTGAAAGAGCTTAAATTGTAACTTGTCTCGTCTAATTGAGCAATCAAAGATCAAATTACAGAAGCTTAGTTTGCATTCCCGGATTTCCGAATTAGCGTTTGCTATTCTTTTTTTCAACCTCTGGTGTTTTGCTTTTCTGTCACCCATAGTTTATAGTATACTTGCTATAGTGGGCTATTCAAAAGAATTTACAACAAAAAATCAATGAGGAGTAATCATTGAGACACTGTATTTCTTGGTCCTGGATCTCATTGTTGGTCAACTTCATAAAGACCATGGTTTTCGATTCCTTTTTCCGATTTTTGTTATCATGAAAATAACATATGTGTTGTGCTTGGAATGATACCTAAAATCCTTCTGCTACTTTGGATGAAATCTAGAAAATGGATTTGCTTATATTCCCTTTCTTGTGGACTGTCAGAATTTTCTTATTTCTGTTTAGAGTAGTGGTTTTGCTTTGTGATTAATTCTACTCATTCATGTGCTTTGTGGAAATTTCTTTCTGCAGATGTTTTCAGGTCTGCAGTTGGGTTTATGGTATTCACTTCCCTTCTCGGTTCATGGGCCTTGACATTTGCTGTTGGAGGAGAGCATCTATTTGGCCCTGTCTGGAATAAGCTAGTTATGTACAATGTTGGTGACAAATTAGGCTTAACAGGTTTCATATAGTGTGTTATGAGTGGTAATGGTCTTGCCTTTAAGTTCACATTGATGTTTCTTCCAGGAGTCATCTGGTTTCATTTTCTCATTTATGCTGCTTTCAAGCTTTAGTATGCTATATAACTAGCTATATAGTTAATTGTTGAAACATTTTCTTTTTCCTATCTTATTGAGGAATCGTTGATGGTGGATATCTACCGGTACTCCTTTTTAATAGGAATCATAATAGTAAAACATGAAAAAAGAAAAAGACAGAAATGGAGACCGGAAGACGGAATTGAAAAGAACAAAAATTTTCTTGAAGTAAATGGTGCATATAATTCGTTCAGAATTTAGATACCATTTTCACCATTTTGACGGGCTAGCTTCATTGATTTTCATTTGAAACATTATCACCTGGAATGGGGTGGATCGGCTTGGCTTAGCTTTGCTGGTAGTCTGGCATTTTTCCAGCATTGGTAGTCTTAAATGGCAGCTTATTCTGTCTGCAAGTACCAAGCTGATCCATGTTTAATTGCATTAATGTGTTTTTGAGAGTTATTTATGAGTTGTGTTTTGGAAGCAAACTCCATTTTTTGTCATGCTAGAGTGAGATAGTCAACAGCCTTGAAAAGTTGTTGAGGTAAACCAGCTTCAGTTGGAAGTTTAAGGTTTGGTTTACAGTTGGAGTAAATAGCTTGCATCCTTAGGTTGTTGTACCTGAAGTGGGACTTATGAGTTCTTTCATATTTCTGAATTGTCCTCTACCTTAACATTTCTTTGATTAGGGGTACCAAATTGGGCTTCCTGGCCCATTAGTTATCATGCAAAGTTTAGTTTGATCAAGTTTGAGTTGATTAAATCTTATTTGGGCTTTTAATTAGCTCAAAGTCAATAAATTAAATTTGAAAATTAAAATAAGTTTACACTTAATTTAAAATTTGCTTAATTCAAACTAAATTTGTTAACTTTAAATCGGGTCGGTAAAGTTGGGACCCCAATATCATCTCTATTATATGAAATTGACATCAATACAACTTTAATAACACACATTAATTAGCAAGAAGAGTTGGATTTAGTTGGGTGTGAAGTCCCTATCAATAAGTTTAGAAAGTGAAAAATCAATAACTAAGAAATGATATTAATACCAACATCACATAATTAATTACACTTAATAAGATTTTAGGATAACAAAATACAATTTGAAAACATACTCGCTAATAGTCGAGGGTAGGGTTGCATTATTAGATTGATCGCTCTAGACTTTGTGTTGTTGTTAATAATAGAAGTTTTAATTACGATCGAACTTAATTTTTGATGCAAATTTCAAGAACCAAAATATATTTATGCCTAATTGAGTTACATGGTCTTAATCTTACCAAAATATCTAATATATAGATATGTATCAAGGTTGTTGATTTGTTTGAATTTAGTTTGGAATAATTGATATGTTAGACTTAGACTATTTAATTGAGGTATTATAAAGTTTGGCTTATCTATATCTCTACACATATGTTCTTAATTTATTACAAAAGAGGAATATAAGTTGCTTTTCCTCTTTTTATTTACAAAATTAGTTTTAATTTTTTTAATTAATTGCATAATATATTTTTACATTTTTTATATAAACATATTTTCTTAAATTACTAAATTAGATAAGAGAAGTTAAATATTCTTAGGAACGTATCCTTTTTATACAATTAAAAGAGTTTAAGCTATACTTTGAAAGTGTACATATTATAATATTATATCTTGTAGATGTGAGAAAAAGTGGCCCAAACCCTAAAACCAAACTCATTTCCTTACGCTTTTTCATTGATCTTTCTCTTATTCTCACGAGTTCCAAGCTTATCTAGATTCCACTGTTGATATATGGTTGCTATGGTTTTACGGATTTAAGCTCCATAAATGGAAACTAATGAACCTAAAGGATGTATCAGAGATGGTGGGAAGAGTAGTTCTTGGAGTAGAGGGCACTGGAGACCATGTGAAGACGAGAAACTCCGGCAATTTGTGCATCAGTACGGTCCCCGGAACTGGAACTTTATTGCCGAGCATCTTCAGGGAAGATCAGGTACGTAGATGAATATAAGCTGAGGAAGTTGATATTAACGTGTTTTTCAGTTTTGTCTTCCTCTTTCTGTTCCTTGCTTATGTTCTACGAAATGGGGTTTTCAAGGTTCTCTATCTTGCTGGTTTCGTTTCAATTTCTTGGGTTAATTTTGCAGGGAAAAGTTGCAGATTGAGATGGTACAACCAACTTGATCCCAACATCAACAAGAGGAGATTTACAGATGAAGAGGAACGAAGGCTTTTGGAAGCTCATCAACTTCATGGAAACAGGTGGGCGTCAATAGCTAGACTGTTCCCTGGTAGAACAGATAACGATGTGAAGAATCACTACCATGTTATGGTGGCAAGAACCAAACGCCGTGAAAGACCTGCAACTTCTTCTGATAAGAGAAGTTTCAGAGGTGATCGTCCTTATGAACCAATACTAAATTCCTGTTCAGAGAAAAACCCTGACGTGTATTTCAGGTCTCGAGAAGTTGTCTCTGATTATATTTCCAGGCTAGGATTGCAGAAGAAGTGTAACTCACTGATCTCGTCAAGTCCTTCTCCTTCTTGGACTGTCAGTGCCTCCACTGTCACGAACGAGTCATTAGGTCTTGACTCGAAGAGTAAGGAGCTTATGGAAACTTACGAGAAGTACCCTTCATGTTTCAGTGCCCATCAATGCCATTTCAAACCCCATTTGCATAGTTCCGAGAGAGCTATTTCTGATTATTGTGAATTGATCAGTAAGTGTAATGATACACTGCCAGTTGCTTCTGAGCATGAAGAAGCTGATCTTATGGCACCGATCGAGCAACAGGATGTTCCCTTCATAGATTTTCTGGGTGTGGGAATTACTTGATGTTGCAATAAGCTCATTTCAGCTGGTATCATCTTATAGGAGGTGCTATGATCCATCATTTCAGGAGGAGACATTGAGTTTACTTGTAAAATCCAGCGAGTTAGCTAGGAGGAGACTCGTTTCATGTAATAAGGTTAGGGGACCTCTCTTTTCTCTTTTGATTTCTTGCGGTTTTAAGTTTTGGATTGAATTTGCTATTATTGTAATAAGTATGATTGAATGTATATAATATTATATAATAAATTGCAATAATGTTTCGGATTATATAATTTTTTCAAAATTTTAAATTACATACTCAATTACTGTGACCAACCAAAGATTAATATACGATTCTTTAAATTTAATCATGGACTTTTCTAAATAAAAATATAAACAAATAATTGAATATTTATAAATTTGTAATAGTAAGAATGTTCATAAAAATTAATATAAAGATAGAAATTATTGTGTTCATTGACATAAAAAATCATTTTAGGTATAAGTTACTTTGTATATATAATTATATGCCCTTTTTTAATGGAAAAAACAAGATATGACATTTCCTCTTATGAAGCCTTACACTATGAATTTAGATAGTGTAATGGCTCAAAAAAAAAAACTCATTTGTTACTTTATATGTAATGATTGAAAAAAATACACCTTTAATTATCTCTCTATTAATTAGAATCTCTATTAATTAGAAATAAGGCTGTGAATATATGACCTCTCAGACTCCAAGTATTAGTTTGTTATTGTTGTCATTATTATGTTTAAGAAACAAAAAAAATATGACAAATAGAAGAAAATCTTCTTCCTTACCTTAATTAACAAACCTAACTTTTTAATATTAATTAACAAAAAATCTTAATACTATCAAATGTGAGATTGGATGAATTTCAATAAAATTTCACATTAAAAGGTGTGTAACTCTAAAATTTATATTTATTTATACACTCTAAATCAAGGAATTATATTCAAATTATAAAAAATTAAATAGAAAATATTAAGTAAAAACTTGTAACTATATCACATATAAGTTTCTTCAATAAGATCTTGGTCAAATTAAGTAATTATAAATAATATAAATATATTTAGAAAATTAATGCCATTATTGTAATAAATTACAAAAACCAATGTGACCACATTCAACTACAATACATTATTACAAGTAGACAAAAAAAATTAAATTAAAGAATTCAATTTAATAATATAAATTTAAAAACGTAGAAATAATTAGGAAGCACTTGTGACTCGAGTACTCACTACTTAGCAAATAAATGGCAAGCACATATTTTGATTTCGAAGTGGGTCCTAAAACCCCCCACACCACGCACCTTCCAATGTCCAAAACAAGCATGAAAGAACATAGTTTGCCAATAGGAGTGAGGCAATCTCACCTTATCCACTCTCCAACCACAGCCTTTTGGCTCATACAAGCATCCCAATCTTCCACATTTTCACTACTTATCAAAACAAACCAATATACTGACAAACCACTTTCGATTTGTTGAGAAATTACAGTAAGCAATGGCAGCTATGAACTCGAGTGTTTTGGTTTGCAACTATGCCATTTCAGGGACTGGATCATCAGAACTTCATGCAAAGATTGGTTCCATGCCTTCTTCAATGGCTTCCACCATAGTTTCTGGTCCAAAATTGCCTGTGATCAGAGCCCAACAAAGTAAAGCTTATGATTCAAAAGAATCCAAAAGAAGTGAAGGAAGGAGAGCTGCTATGCTTTATCTTGCAGCCGCCCTCTTCACATCAGCTGCTGCTGCTGCCTCTTCTTCTGCAAATGCTGGTGTCATTGACGACTACCTTGAAAAAAGCAAAGCCAACAAGGTAATCAATCTGCATAATTTTGATCGTTTTGTGTTTGGAGCTCATATCAATCTCTCTTCTTTACCTAGTTAAAGTTGGGATTTTCTTTTTGTAGGAATTGAATGACAAGAAGAGGTTGGCCACAAGTGGTGCAAACTTTGCCAGAGCATATACAGTTGAATTTGGATCCTGCAAGTTCCCTGAGAACTTTACTGGTTGCCAAGATCTTGCCAAGCAAAAGGTGAAGACTTTATCGCATACGAGCTTCCTCTAGTTCATTTCTATAGATTTTCAGAGTCCTGGTGATCGTCTTCTAAATGGGTTTTCTTTGTTTTCTGCAGAAAGTTCCATTCTTGTCCGATGATTTGGCGTTGGAATGCGAAGGAAAGGATAAATACAAGTGCGGTTCCAATGTTTTCTGGAAATGGTGAAGAGTTCAACTTTTGTCTTCTCCAATCCATCTTCAAAAACGTGTATCTATGTTCTAATGGAACTCAGTTCACTTCTGCTATGAGTAGTTAACTCATCATTTTGCATCAGTTCTTCAATCAGATTATGGTTTCTGAATCTTCAAAATCTTGCATATTTCAATAATTCTAGTCATGAAGAGACTGACAGAAAGCTATCCAAAAACTTCTGTTAAGCCAAGCTAGCCTTCAGATTACAAACAGAAAACTTTCTGTGAACCTTTTTTCCTGATGAAAATCAGATTCTGCTGTGTTTGTCACATCCAATAAAAGACTGCTTCAGTTCCATGAAGAGGAAGATCATGCAAAAGTAAGCATTCATAACAAAGAATCACAAGATTACTTTCAAACAAAACCAACTTTCGATGAAGACCAATTTGGGATGGTATATTAGACTTGAGCTTGGATCCAAAATGGCTAGAATTAGCCATTTGGATTTGAAAAGTTGATTTATAAATTTTTTAATATTTTCATACTTAATTAATTTAAGATACTCTAATATTCCATTTCTAGTGCAACTGAGATATAGGACATCTAGTTGTCACTTGAAATAAACGTAGCGATAATTAGACTAAATCATCAACTCTAATATTATATTAGAATTGAGCTTGTGTCAATTATTATTAAAATAATTAAAACTGATTATTTGAATAATTGACGTTCATTATTTATAAACCCTTTAATATTTTAAAGATTAATGTACTCTAATATTGAACGTGCGATGAAGCATAAATGACACTGATGTTGCATTTTTTTTGTAATGAATGGAAAATGAGGAGGAAGAGACAGTACAATATGATTGATGATGAGAGGAACGTTTATGTCATGCTTTTAATATATTTTTATTACTTCACAAATTATGAAAAAAAACATATTTGAATTTAATCAAACTTTATATTTTTATTTTGAACAAAGAAAAGTAACGAAAAAATGATAATTTCTAAAAACTAAACAACAATGTCTTCCTAAAATATCTGAATAAATACAAAATTGCATAGCTATTTTTAATGCCAAAATTGACACGAAGCCTATAGTATTCCATGCGTGTCATTGATGCTAAGTTGCTAATCCATCCTTTTCTAACTTGACCAACCTTCCTATCGTACCAATTAAAATAAAATAACTTGCAATATGTGTATTTATTATTCTTTATTAAGATTTGTATCTTATTTGTATTTTTGCATAAATCTCAATTAAACTACTAAATGTAGAATCTGAAGAGGTCTGATATGTGCAACCTTACCACTAATTAGTAAAAATGTTATTTTAGAAATTAGTTCTATATAATTTAAAGAAATAAGAAAAATAAAAATATTTACTAGTCCTTGCAATAACGAGTTTTATTCTTTATAAATAAAATGTCGAATAAATAAATTATATGATTATCATTTGATGTAATTAATATTAAATAAAAATAAAAAATTTTGTTATTATAATATTAATGATGACATAATCACTCAAAACTTTTTTAAAAATATTTAATATATGTTTAGTGAATGGAATAAGAAAATTAGGGTAAAATACATAAGATTGTTAGTCTATCACAAGTTTAAGTAATTTTTAAAATTATTGAAAAACCTTTTATATTTTTAAACTTTTTAGTAAATTTTATTTTTCTAAATTTTTCTTTAAAACAACATTGAAATATATACATATATAAACTAATAAAATATAATTGATAATAAATTGTATTTAATATTTAATTCAAAATTTTCATATTAATATTATTTAATTATTTTATATTTGATATTTACAACACCTATAGTTCTCTTTTATTTTCGAGAGTTTTAAGGTATAAATGATTTTTTTAAAATATTTAAATTATAGAAAATTCGCCAAAAAATTAATAATAAAGAAAACTATATTCTATCTTTGAAACAAAGTCAATTTCAAGCTATTTGTTGGATATAAAATTATTGAAAATAAGTCCGGTAATTTACTTGAAGAAGTGGGGGCATTATAGATTCTATATATAATTAGTTCCTGAGATCTACCTTAGCATTTAGTTACTATCAACACATTCATCGGAAAACACACAAAAGCTTAGAAGAGAAGAGATCAATGGAGAAAGAGCAACACGAGCTTAGGTCCTATGGCTTCTTTGGCATCTTCAAAGAATCTGTAAAGATGGTCTTTTCATGGAGAAAAATCTTCACCCAGATAAGCTCAGCTTTTATACTTCCTCTTTGCTTCGTCTTCTTTGTCCATTACCATATCTCTGACGCTCTTTTCTCCAAGATTGGCTACAGAGGTTTCGATGAATCTAGTCAACTTGGTTTTCCAAATTATTCCGAGCTCCGCCATTTTTTCGTCCGGAAATGGCTTCCATATTGGCTCTTCAAGGTTGCATATGTCTTTGTGCTTCTGATCCTTTCTCTTCTGTCGACAGCTGCTGTTGTTTATACCATAGCTTGCATATACACCTCCAAGTCTGTGACCTTCAAGAAGGTCATGAGTGTGGTTCCAAAGGTTTGGAAGAGACTCTTGGTCACTTTTCTATGGAGTTACCTTCTGGTTTTCATCTTCATCATAGTCACAGGAGCCATGTTCGTGCTGTGGGGTTCCATATTTGCAGATCATGTTGGAGCTATTGCAATTGTGATTCTGGTAACTCTCTTGATCTTGTACTTAGCTGGTCTCGTGTATATTACAATTGTTTGGCACTTGGGTAGTGTTATTTCGGTCTTAGAAGAGGTTTATGGGATTAAAGCCTTGAAGAAGAGCAGGAACTTGTTGAAGGGTAAAACAGGAGTTGCTGTGGCTCTTTTCATTGTACTTGGAGCATTCTTTGGAGGAATCCAGACCCTTTATGAGATTCTTGTGTTGCAAGTATGGCCTATGAGCATGTTGATCAAGTTTTGTGTGGGACTAGCTTGCTTGTTGTTGATGGTAACGGTGGTTCTTGTTGGTCTCGTGGTTGAAACGATCCTGTATTTGGTCTGCAAGTCCTATCACCATGAGACTATTGATAAACCTACCTTATCAGAACAGCTTGAAGGATATAACTGGGGCTATGTTCCTCTCAAGAACAACATTAACATCCAAATGCAGCAGCCTTAGTAGGTATTCCAATGCTCTTGGATTAGAAAATATCAAGATATACAGAATGTTTTGAAGTGTATGAGTGATTAATTAAGACATATGGTTTTGCATTCTTAACTCTCCCTCACCTCTCAAGTTTTGTTCTGATAAATTTTGTTACATAAGTTAATCCTAAGTCTTATCGTAGGAAGCATAAGTCATCGGAGTTAATATCGATTGAAGGGTTGTTTATATTATTGATTCTAAAGTGATGATGAAAAAAACAAAGATTGGTCCATAATAAGGACACAAGTTTGCACCAAACAACTTGATGACTACAAGAATGGGAACAATGCATGTGGAAGCATTAATTGGAATTTGTCTCTTCTATGTGGATTGATTCCAATTGTCTATGGTATCAAGTTGTTTTTTCACAAATTCTCATATTCATATTTTTTTCTAATAAAAAGAAAATAAAGGTGGGGTGATATGTACAAAGTATTAAAATTAATATCAACATAATTATAATTGATTAACTTTTATGTTTAATTTATTTTAATAACTCATGTTGTTAAAAATCGATCAGTTTAATAATTAATTAGTCAATTTTTATAAATTAATAACTTCTTATAAACTAAACTAAATTAATTAAAATATTATTTTTAATTAAACTTCAAATTATTCTATATATAAAACAATCTCTTTCAATCATATTTTAAATTCTTTAATTTTATTCAATATTTAGCTAATTTTATGACGATCTAATATCGATTAAATCTTTCAAATCTTAAACCTCATGTGTTACCAATTCAACTCATATAAAAAATTTAGTCATTAATTGATTCAATTATGTCCGAAAATTTAGTTAGGGCTTGATTTAATTAATTTTTGGGCCATTTCCATCAATATCAACATCTGCTGAGTTCCATCACTTTTTGCACTATTTATTAATGATAGTGATATAAATAAAAATGTAATTAAATTAGAAAGAGATATAATTAATAATAAAAATAAAAATAAAAAACTATACACATTGATTTTATGATATATTTTTTTTAATTTTTAAAAATAACCCTACTTTTTTATTAAAGGGAGATGTATATCTTTTTATTAAAATTTTAAATTATATCAGACAAATAAACTTTTTAAATATTAAATTATATATTTTAAAATTAGTAAAATCATAAAAGGAAATATACTTTAATTTCTACCTCAACACCGGTGTCTTTACTACGGAAATGGACAATAAGTCTTTTTCAAAGATAATGGATTGTTCAAATAATAAAGAACTTCTATAATTCAAGTAAATTAAATTAATTAAAAGCTAACAATTACTATACCTAATAAAAATTCTACTGAAGTACGAGGTCTGGAGGGATCTACTACTATGCAGTCTTATACTTATATATTAGAGAGGTTGTTTTCAATAATTAACAACTAAAAAATTTATAATTAAAATTGACTTAATTAGTAAAAAATTAACTAATTAACTATACGTAGAAATTTTACTCTATCTATTAAAAAAACACTCAAAAGGGTTAGTTAAATTTTTTTTAAAAAATTAACCTTTTGTGGAATTTCAGCTAACAAATATACTTCGTTACCTCTTCCTTTACATCATTCATTTCTCCGAGGAGCACAAAACAAGCTGAAGATAATGGAGAGAGAGCAACACGAACTTCGGTTTCTTGGCTTCTTCGGGATCATCAAAGAATCATCCAAGATCATCATCACATGGAGAAAAATCTTCAGCCAAATCACTCTTGCCCTCACCCTCCCTCTCTCCTTAATCTTCCTAGCTCATGTCCAAATCTCTCAGCTCCTGTTTTTCAGGATATTCCTACACGAACTCACCTTGGACGACACTTCTGTCGGAACACCATCGTACAATAGACTCTCTCGCGCACTCTCCTCCGAATGGGCACTCTTTTGGCTCTTCAATGCTTCATACTTCACCTTCCTCTTGATCCTCTCCCTTCTCTCCACAGCTGCTGTTGTGTACACTATCGCTTGCATGTACACTGCCAAGCCAGTCACGTTCAGGAAGGTCATGAGTGTGGTCCCGAGAGTTTGGAAGAGACTTATGGTCACGTTCCTGTGGAGTTTTGGCCTTGTTCTCGCGTACAACGTTGTTTCAGCTGGGGTTTTGGTCTTGTGGGGTGTCTCTCTTGGAAACGAAGGTGTCATTGGGATCATGGTTCTTGTTCTTCTCTTGATCCTATACCTGGTAGGGTTCATGTGCATCACCATAATCTGGCATTTGGCTAGTGTTGTTTCTGTTCTTGAAGAGAATTATGGGATTAAAGCCATGATCAAGAGCAAGAACTTGATAAAGGGTAAAGTTGGAGTTTCAGTGACTATTTTTGTTTCTCTTGGACTGTGTCTCTTAGCAATTCAGTTCATGTATCAGAGCTTGGTGGTGCTTGGATTGCCGGAGATCAATCTAGGAATCAGAATTGGAATCGGAATCCTTTGTTTGTTGTTGCTGTTTCGGGTGATTCTTTATGGATTTGTCCTCCAAACAGTGCTCCACTTTGTCTGCAAATCCTATCACCATCAGAACATTGAGAAGTCCTTATTAGCAGACCATCTGGACAATTACCTTGGTGATTATGTTCGTCTTAGTTCAGGAGCTGTTCAGATGGAGCAAATTTAAGGGAATTAATATACAATTAGCTTCTCTTCTGTCTATAATGCTTAGTAAATAAAACAACAGAAGTTTGAAAAAAAAAAAAAGCAGATATGAATGTTAGTATATATATCAAAGTATATCGGTATTGTACCGTACCCGAAATGATACCGATAAATTTGACGCGTTTTCATTACCGATTAATTACAATTTACAACTAAGTTAGGTGAGTGGCATCTTGTTGATCTTAGGTCTTAGTTGAGAAGTATACATCAGGATCGAGTCTAATTTTCTTTAGCCTCATGACACTAGATTTTGTAATGAAACCATAAACTAATGTTGTGTAGATTTGGTGAATGGTTTGAGTGTGTTCCTGTTTTAGGATATGATAATGACCAAGGTGAATGATTTTTAAAAATCATTCAACACAATGATTTGGTGTATTATGCCTCACTCCAAATTAACTTGTTTAAAGATTAAATATAAAATATATATTATAATTAATAGAATTGGTAAAGAGTACGATTTAATCTTTTTTTAATTTGAGTTAAAATTGGACCTTAATCTAAAGTTTAATTAATTTTTAAATTTTTATTTATTAAAATCATACAATATAATGAGTTAGTGTATTATGCCTAACTCTAAATGAATTTAACAAGAAAAAAAACTTGTTTAAACACTAAATATATAATACATATTATAATTAAATAGAGTTAGGAAAAACTTTTAGACTTAATCTTTTTTTATTTCAACTTAATTTGAGTTTTACTCTAAATTTTGAGTTAAAATAACATCGTTTTTATATTTTATTCAAATCAATCTTCTCTAATTTTACTTTAATCTAAAGTTTAATTAATTTTAAATTTTTATTTATTAATTCGATTAGATTAAAATTGATTTATCAATTTTTACATTAGTTATAATTTTGTGACCTATAAAATAAAAATTTTAAGAAGTTCAATCTTTAGAATTTTTTAAAAAAGAGACCCATCTAATTATTTGAACCATTATATAAAAGGATTGACTTGATATGTATATATGAACCCTAAAATATGCCCTTTCCATATTAGTTGTGTGTTCAACATCTCATCACTTTCTTCTAACGCTAGTTGGGATGTCCTCATCAAATATGCTAATATTTAGAGTTAAATTACTAGTTTAATTTTAAATTAGTGACTCATTGACTTATTTAATGCACATAATTTGTGGTATATTATATATAATAAATAAAAACATTTGAAAGATAATGATTAATTCTTAATTAAATAAATTTACAAAAAATTTATATTGAATGAATAATAATTTATTGGATTCTTATATTATATTATTAAACTCCTTATTTAAATATAGAATTAGATTTAGATTTTTAATAATAGGAAATTTTTAAGAACTTTAATAACACTTAGGCCTCGTTTGGTTGGCGGGAAAGTAAAGTGAATTTAGAATATGATTCATTGGAAAATAAATCTATGGAAAGTAAAGATATTCACATGTTTGGATACTTATAAGGATTCTAATAGGAAAGTTGGGTGGATTCTTATTATAGTGTTTGGTATGTAACAGTATTTTATACAATGTAATTTAATTTTAACTTATGTTTCCAATTATATCCCTACAAACAGAATAAAAATTTAAATCGTTAGATAAAGAAAAATATGAACCTAAAGATTGTCGATTGAAACTTTTAAGCATAAATATTCAAAATCTAAATACCAACCGATACCGGAAATTTTTTAAAATATGGGAGATTTTTTGCAAAATTTTCAAAAAAATTTAAAATTTCCCTCCCTCCCTCTTATCTCTCCTTCCCCCTTTCTTCAAAATTTTTTAATTAGTTATTTTATTTATTTCAACTTTTATCATTATTGTGAATTTTTAATTTTTGTTTTAAAAATAATAATAAATATTTTTATTACTAATAATAATTATAAATTAAATAAAACTTACAAAAATATTTTTATTTAAAT
>JANIJH010000225.1:924015-948063 GCA_024520975.1 Erythroxylum areolatum | reverse complement strand
AGGAAAGTAATCTAAATACCAAGGGGGTGTGGGGATTTAGAATCCAAGGAAAGTGCCACTACTTTCCTTAAATTAGGAAAGTTTTTACTTTCCTGAATACTCAAAAAAACGAACCAAACGTAATAATTTAAATTTTAGGAAAAAGATTACTTTCCTCGGCAACAATCCGTGTCAACCAAACGAGGCCTTAACGTGAGTAACTTGGAATTAATCTCTCTACTAGTTAAGTGTAAGAGTACTACTTTTACTATATCTCTTTGAATCCTACTTTGTTAGGATTATTTATCATCTTGTTGTTGTTGTTATTGTTAATAAAAATTAAAAGATGAAATTTTATTACTTTTAACAAAAAGCTAAATCGACTATTACTTTAAAATCCTTTATTAACTGTTTTCTAAAAAGATTCTTTAGTTAAAATCCAAATGTTGCATAAATTAAGTTAATTTAATTATTAGCGAAATAGATATTTGTTTAATTTTTAACCTATAAATCATATCAATAGGATATTTTATAGGCAAGTCTTATATGATAAGTTCGATCAAAAGAGCGTAGATATGGAGAATCAAACAGAGAACCTTTTGGCCCTATCCTCCTTCACTCTACCAACTCTACTACCCCTTAGGCCCCATGTGTATTCAATGAGTAGTGGCTGCAGTTTCTTACATTTCAAAAAAAAAAAATTAATGATATTTTAAAAAATAAATTTACGTGTCTCTAATAAAAATTCAATTAATTAACAACCATGGGACAAAATGCATAATTAATTTAAATCGGTTATACATGATCTAAAATTAAACAATACACCATATTTAATAAATATAAATATAAATATATTTAATAATAAATAACATCAATATATTAAATTAAAATTTTAAAAATTAACTCAATTTTATTTATTAATTTCAGATTGTTTTGTACTGATAGTAATAATAGTTATTAATAATTTATTAATTTAAGGATAATTCAATAATTATAAATCATTTTGGTAATCATATTTAATTATAATACAAAAGTAATCATTTCTCTCTCCGTCTCTCTCTCTCTCTCTCTCTCTCTCTAACTCCACTCTCTTTGTTTAACGTTCGTATTCTTCAGTGTTGAGGTAGTGTATCTATAACAATGTTGGTTCCGAACGTCGATTTGATTCCATTGAAGGACACAACTTTGATGATAAGCTTAGTTAAAGTTCGCTTTAACCGAAGTCTTACTTGGTTTTGTTTTTTTTCACCTTGTTCTTATGCATGTTTGGTGCAAGTTTTATCTGATTGCGTCGAATGCTCCCTCGCCTTTCTGACAAATAGAAGATGATGCGAATGAAAAAGTTGGTTTATTGAAAGAATTATATCTTGGGTTATTTTTGTTTTGCGCATACCAAAAAATGGTAAAGTGAAAAACTTCTGTTGTTTGAGAGCATATTTTCAGTGACAATTCCAAGCATTTTTGCCTTAGGCTGAACGTTTCTGCATATTTGCGTATTCACTATCGAAAATTGTATCATTTCTATAGTTTTCTGAAAAATTGATGCTAGTTCCCTTAACAAACGTAAAGGAAGGAAGTTCGGTACACTTTGCAGACCATATATTCGATGAAATGCCTCTGAAGTAAAATTTTTGGATCATTTCAGTAGATTCTGGGGCTCAAAGTTGGGAACTTTGGGGCAAATTCTGCATGTTTCTGTTGGCTTTTCTTAGTCTCTTGTTGTTTGGACTTATTCGTTTTCCACCATTTTTGGTTGAAGTTATGGTGAATGTTGATCATGTAAATGGAGGGTGAATCATCTTGCTTCTTAGGTGATTATCACTCAATGTGGCTTGTGGGTCTCCGTAGTCTGTATGTTGGTTATTTGGCGAGGTATGTCAAGCTGCAACGAAGGAATCTTTTTAGAGTCGATTTGTTATTAAGCATTCCTAAGAAGGGTAAGCGCTTTCTCTGATTAAAACACTCGACTAGGCACATAAAGCCACTGCATGAACAATTTCTTAGATAATCATAAAAAAATTGTGCAAAGCATTGCTTATAAAAGATAATCCAGTATGAAAACTACAATCACTATATTCTTTCTTCATGCAATTAATTACATTACGTCAAAGCTTTTATGATCCTTATTTGCCTAGATTAATCATTGGAATTCATCTTACTGTGTGGCCAATACATAAATGGAGTTTTATATATTTGAATGAGCTTGACATTGTCTTCTTAACTCAATTATTCAGTTGTAAGAACTGCTTCTGATTAACTATTTATATGTTGAAGCAGGTGTATCTCTAGGACAAAAGCAAGCTTTTACTCATTATTCTGCTGTCCCAGACCATGGTGATATCATCCGTAAAGGTTCTGGAACGATGGCGTTAGCTAAGGATTTAGCTTGTCTTATCGAGGAATCTTCTGAGCCTGACAAGAGAAGGCCCAAGAGTCGCATGGAGCTTAAGAGGTCACTTGAACTCAGCATAAAGAAAAGGGTGAAGGAGCAATATAAGAATGGGAAGTTTCAAGACCTGGCGGAAAATGTAATTGCGAATCCACTAACCCTTGAAGAAGCTTACAATTGTGTTAGACTAAACTCCAATGTTGATGTTACATCAACTGCTGACGATATCTCTTTTGAATCCTTGGCAGAAGAGCTCTTGAGTGGGAATTTTGATTTTAAAGCAAGCAGCTCCACTATTTCATCAAAGGGTGAAAAAAAAGAAACTCTAGTCTTTCCGAAATTGAAGTTGAAGGTCGTTCAAGAAGCCATTAGAATAGTATTGGAAGTTGTTTACAGGCCTCACTTTTCTAAGATTTCTCATGGTTGTCGAAGTGGAAGGGGGCATCATACAGCAACAAAGTACATCAAGAAAGAGATCTCTAATATTAACTGGTGGTTTACTTTAATCATAAACAAAACCATGGATACTTCTATCTTTGATAGACTTATTACCATAATGGAGGACAAGATAGAAGACCCCTGCTTATATAATTTACTCAGAAGCATGTTTGATGCTGATGTAATCAATGTGGACTTTGGGGGATTTCCAAAAGGACATGGTCTACCACAAGAGGGGGTGTTGTCTCCTATTCTAATGAACATATACCTCGACATGTTTGACCGTGAATTTTTCAGACTTTCCATGAAATATGAAGCTCTCTGTCCAGGACTGCATAGTGGTGAAGCACATGCCAATTCCAAGTTACGGAGCTGGTTTAGGAGACAGCTAAAAGGCAATGATATCACAATCCGAGATGATAACAATTCTGGTCCTAGAATTCATTGTTGCCGTTTCATGGATGAGCTGTTTTTTGCAGTTTCTGGGACTGAAGAAGTTGCCCATGGTTTCAGGACTGATGTAGTTAATTTCCTGCATAATTTTTTGTATTTGGACGTAGATTTTCAATCAGAAATATTACCTGGCACAGGACCTCAAGGAATTCGCTTCTTGGGTACATTGGTCAAGAGAACTGTGAGAGAAAGCCCCGCTTTTAGGGTTGTTCACAAGTTAAAACACAAAGTGAAGTTGTTTGCTTCACAAAAAGAAGAGGCATGGGATATTGGGACGGTGAGAATTGGGAAGAAGTGGTTGGCTCATGGTCTAAAGAAGGTCAAAGAGTCAGAGATCAAGCATCTAGCTGATAGTAGCTCAACTTTGAGCCAAATATCCTGTTTCCGTAAACCTGGAATGAAAACTGATCACTGGTACAAGTATTTGCTTAAAATATGGATGCAAGATGTCAAAGCAAAACTTGCAAAGAGTCAGGAATTCATCTTGTCCAAGCATGCTGTGGAACCAGCCCTTCCCCAAGAATTAAGAGACTCATATTATGAGTTTCAAAAACAGGCAGAAGAATATGTTCAATCAGAGACAGCTGCAACTCTTGATCTTCTAAAGGATTCCAGCTTACCTGCTGAAACCATCACTCGAATCCTGGCTCCTGTCAATGAAATCCAGAAGCGCCTTTTAAGATATGGGTTGATCACGTCCCAAGGACACTCCTGCATGGCACGTCAACTTATATTACAAGATGACAGTCATATCATTGACTGGTTTTCTGGTATTGCTCACCGTTGGCTCAGATGGTATTCACATTTTGACAATTTTGAGGAAATAAAGCTGATAATGCGGGACCAAGTTAGGAAATCTTGCATTCGCACATTAGCAGCCAAGTATCGGATTCATGAAATTGAAATAGAGAAAAAATTTGATATAGAACTAAGCAGAATCCCCTCTACCCAAGAGATAGAGCAAAATTTGGTCAATGAGGTATCAAATTCTGTAACTTTTGGAGGCGACGAGGCATTGTCATATGGAATTTCATATAGTGGAGTGTGCCTACTGTCATTAGCAAGAAAAGTGAGTCAGTCACGGCCATGCAATTGTTTTGTTATGGGGTGTTCAATTGCTGCTCCTAATGTTTATACTCTACATGTGATGGAAAGACAGAAATTTCCAGCATGGCAGACGGGATTTTCGACTTGTATCCATCCCAGCTTGAATAAAAGGAGAATTGGGTTATGTAAACAACATTTAAAAGATATATATGTTGGAAATATATCACTTCAGTCGATTGATTTCAGTTCATGGGACTGAAGGTACAAAATCGTAATTCTCTGGTAACTTCCTATCCCCTAAAAAAAGTGTTAACCAACTTGCTATTCTTCTGGCATAATTGCTTTAGACAATTAGTTTGTTTTCCTTTTTAACCTTTTTTTATGTGCTGCATTGACATTCTTAGAACTTTATTGTGACACATGAAACCTTGACTGTGCTTGTAATTAGTTGAAACTATGGACTTCGCATTCTTAGAGTATTCAACATTTGGGAGATAATTAGTCCTTCATGTTTTCTAAGATAGAGAAGAAGCAATTGCAGAGATGTTGAAATTTTCTTTTTGGTTTAGTTGGGAGTTTCATGATGGAGGTTTGGAAGAAGGGGGAAGATTAACACCATTTGAACTAAAGCTCACCGGCCAGAGATGGATGATATTGTAATATATTTGAAAGCATGTCCAGGTACTCCTTAAGGAATTTGCATTCTCAAGCTATGTTGGTGTAGAAAAATTTAGCTCTGGTACTGTATTATTCTTTTACTTTTCAGTGGCTTCTGTTCTGATATTTCACTAAATAACAGAATTACGTGCAGTTCTTGCAGCAGCCTTTTACGTGGACAAGTATACGGGCAGGAATTAATTCACTATAGGAACCGTGTTCAATCCTCAATATGCACGCCTCTCATATGTAAAGTAAAGTAAGCAAGTGCCCCCAAATCTAGTCGATAGCTTCTGGAGTGTGTAACTGTGACTTTTGAAAAGACTCATCATACATTCCTGTTGTGACCATTTTGGAATTTGTTGGTCACCTTTCACTTGCGAAGCTTGTCAATGAGATTAATTTATTGTGAAAAGGTATGGGAACAGAGCAATTCCTGTGTGCTGAATATTACTGAGTTAGGCTCTAAAGTAGGCCGTGAAGAAAATGATGACACTATACCATATGAACTTCTGAAACTGTGGGCAACAACTTTTTGACATTTTTAATCCAAACGGGTGGTCGATTGTTCAGTACTGTAGCAGATCTATCGTGCAGGCTCAGCTTTTTCTTTTCCCCTGCCTCTGGTAATAAAGAAAGTGCTTGTTCTCATCCTTTCTTGCTCGTTTACTACCGAAATGTTAAAATGGGGACTAGTTTTTCCAGATTATCTGCAAGTGCCTTCAACCTTTAATTATTAAAGGGGAATATTCAAAATATTTGATTGTTGACTCCTGAGACCCCTTTGTGGGTCATCTACGAACTTAGAGGGACTATGTTTTCTTTAACATGGCGTGTCAGAGATGTGTTCTTAAGTCAATATTCTAACCAAAAAGGTGCACACTAATCTACTGTTTTGATGTTTCTAGTAAGCTAAATGAACGCAAATTTGGAAATCTTAATCCATTCGAACCTGCAAATCAAAATTTCTGAAAATTGCATGAACGATGTTGTCCTGTCCTTTGGAACGAAGAACAGGGCTTCTTATCTGTTATCAGATTTAATTGGATTCTGTTATCTCCTCTTTGAATACGTACAATTAAAAAAAAATCTATTATGAAAATTTTCGAAGAAAGGTTGAAACTTTGAGTCAATTTTGGAGCTTTATATCACAAAATTTAATGGTTATCTGCAAAGAATTGCTTCATAATTGCCAAACTGTTGTGTGATTATGATACCCTCAGCTTGGAGGGTCTTTCAGGTGATTGGATGAATGCTACAGTACATAAATTGACACTTCACATAAGCAAATACACCATATAGAGACCAAGACACCATGCTCCAAAGTTCTGAAGAAATCATGAGATCTCACTTGGATCTCAGAAGCTTTAGCAGCATTCTTGCTTTTGTTTTGGTCCTACTACTGCACTGACTCTGCAGAAGCAAGAGCAGCTGAGTTAAAACTCCTGCACATATTGCTTCTTCCCTTGACTGTAAAGATGCTGTGCATAGTATAATCAGAGAGTTAATGGCACTTTCACTTCCCTCATGATCTGAAACCCGAAAAACCATCTTAACTATGGTTTCAACGCCATTTGGGCTGTTGATCACTCCTTCCCTGGCACTTTCCAGGTCTAGCAGAAGCTCAATTGTGGACATTGCCTTAGCTGCCAAGATTTTTTCATGGCTTCTAGTATTATTCATGTATGTTAATAGACCATTTATAACACCTTGTTGAACCAAATTCTCTCTGTTTGATTCCAAGGAGCATAGTCCAGATATGGCTTTAATTGCAGAATCTGATAACTGGTGATTCTGATGAAGAGCACCAAGCACCAAGCCATATAAGAGTTCCTGGCGTTTTCCAAGCATCAGACAAAGTTCTCTTGTCTCAGGAGACGATGATATTCTCTGAATAAGATAACACAAACTGCCCTTGATCATGGAACTTCCATGATCAAATAAAACTTGAAATGATCGCATAGTGGACTCTTCTTTTAACACGTTTAAGGCCTCATATTCTCCCAGAGACAGCAACTTTAGGATGCAACGGAGTGTTTGCTCCACAAACATAACACGTTCTGGGAATAATCTGGTTCCGAAAAGTAGTTTCAGCAACAAAGGTAAGAAGTCTAGTTGCAGAACGTAAGAACAATTAGATGGTGATTCTTCCGCCAGAGCTTGGATCCTGTTGAGTGTCAGAAACTTATGCTCCAGGGTAACATCTGGAGATTCAAGGTTGTGTTTAAGTAAAGATAAACACTCCATTGCTGACAAGTAATCAGGGTCAATTCGAGGACCCATTTGCAGCCACTGATCGATCAAATGACGAAGAGTGTGATTAGGCACCATGGATACATCATGAAGCTTCTGCATTGTAACAGGGCATGTGAGATTACCTGCTCCAAGCCATTTTTCTATGCTTGATCTATCATAAGTTTGGCCTGTACACAGAGTCACTGGATCTTTGAACAAGTCCAGACTAATTGGACACCTGAACAAGTGGGGTATGAGCATTTCAGGTTCTTGCATGGAACGAAATCAAAGATTGACGAACCTAAAAGCTTCAATGTTAAAAAGTTGATGTTATTGGCTGAAAATTTCAGAATCTAATAATTGGATGTTAAGTGCTAACACCGTCCAAAAGTTCACAGGAAATGAGAAAGATGATAGTTAGAATACCAATGCAAGAAGGTATGAATGATAAAGGACAAATCTTGTAAAAGCACTCATGAATTAAACAATGCTAAAAATGGATGGTGGAAGTGAACTGTTTTCTTTTTCAATTCAGAATCCTGAGGCTAAAAGTTCAGGAAAGGAGCATCAACTTTCACAGAAGTGGGAACTGAGCTATCAATTAGCTCAAGAAACCAATAAGAAAGAGACACTCAAACCCAAAGAAAAAGCAAATGGACCAAAGATCAAAGCTTTTCACCTCCAATGCATACCCAAAAACTTGGGGAGTGTTCAGAAACACTTTCAGGGAGCTTAAACATCAGCAATGGCAGACAGTGACAGATGGGTGTTTTCAGAGATAGATAGTGAAGAAGAAAGGCTATGGAGGCAAAAGGGCAGTCTTAGTTGGAGGAATCAGATGGGAACAGCAAGATACAAGCACCAGATGGGACCAAACAAGAGCTTAACCTTATCTCAGTGAAATTGGAAGAGATTGAAGCTAATAATATAGAATAATCATGTGTTTGAATGGTCCCCTTTGAGCCCTTTTCCTGTGCCTATCAATGGAGTCAAACTGACCCAAGGGCAAAAAAATATTGTTAATGTCCTTCAACTTTGAATCTGCCCCCCCACTTGACAAGAAAATTAAATTTGTACTTGACACCAAGAAACAGAGTAAGAGAGAGGATGAATAAGTTTTGGTCACATGATGCATGGGAAGATCAATAATTTGAAGGAAGCAGAACTTGAACAGAGAAGAGGATAACCAGAACTATCTTGTCTTTGTTGGATACCAGTTGCCTTTTCAGGCTTATACTGAGCTTTATTTGCAGTTGTAAGGATAATATGTAGCACATGACAGCGGGTCGGGTTGAACCAAACTCGGTTTTATGCCTGAATTTAATTCATAAATTTAAGTTTATCTTAAATTTCGATCAGGCTTCAAGAAAACAAGTCAGAATTTGAGCTTGAGTTTGAGCAAATTTCAAGTCGGCTCAAAAAATTTGAACCCTTAAAAATTCAAGCCTATGAATATGAAGAGAGATAAAAATTCAAATTAACTTGAATCTTTTTTTTATATATTAGGCTTGAATCCAAAAATTATTTTATAATAATCTCGGGTCAAAATTCAAATCTTATCAAATTGAACTGAAACTGCTCGATCTTTCTTATAATATGCTTTATTATATTTGTTACGTAAAAGGCTCAAACATGAATGTTCTTTTCTTAACTCCGTGATCTACATTTTTCAACAGGTTCAGATTCCAAGTTTGATGCTCATTTAAAACATTTGATTCATGGAAAAAAAGAAGAATAAAAATTCAAATTTGAATTAAATTGACCCTCAAATCTAGATTTTTTTGTATTAAACACAAATTCGAACACAAATATGACTAAAATGAATTTTATTGTTGGTTTTAGACAAAACTTGATAAGCATCACCTACGAGGTTCAAAAAAATCCAATCGAGTTAATGTAAAAAGTTGGAACTTATTAAACAAGAAAAAAGATAAAAGCTTAGGTTTGTGTCTGGTTCAATTTAAGTTTAGATTTTTTTTTAAAATTTTGGAGCGGATTGAACATTTTTTACGAACCCTATAGTTTATCACCCAAAAAAGCTTTAACAAATAGCACCGTACTTTTAGACTTGTCACAATCCTGCAATAAACATATTTTTTTACTGTAATATTGTTGTTATCGTTGTTGTTGAAGAAAAAAAAGAGGTATTTACATAAGGATTAAAGGTTTTAGAAAAACCCCAACGACTAAGATTATTCCAATCCAAAATTTTGACTTAAACCCCAAACAACATTGTGGTTAGGTGCGAAGAAGGGAATATAGTGACCTATGATGTTTTGACCGCCTAAACTTTAATGCCAACCCTTTGATCTATATATAAAGTGTCCTAAATTACGTACTTTAAATAAATTATTTAATAAATTAACTAATAACGGTTCATTTTAATTAGATATTTATAAGTTCGATTCGAGACCTTTTACATTAAGATTTATAAGATTAGTAAGTAGTAAATCGATCGCATTAAAGATTTAACACTAATTACACAAATATAGATAAATTGATTAATTATCAATACAAATATTTATTAAGTTAAATAATGAGATAAAATTTATCTTATTAGCAATAAAATCAAAATTAAAACCATTTTTTATTTGAAAAAACTATAATGATTGAATTCAATTTCTAAATTATATTAGATTCGAGTAATTCGAGTAGAGTAATGTATTCTAAAAATAATACCCTTTTTTAATCATAATCTAACAAATATTTCAATGATTTCCGTGATCATATTTTGAAAATAAAATTAAGTTCATAAACAAAGAGAAAGGGACAAGTGATTAAGCTAAGAATATGGAAAGAGAGAGATTTTGAATACTATTTTGTCTTGCATAGGAACAATTCAACCTTCAACTGCAAATTCATTACATCATGATGTTGTCTCAATGCTTTTTAAGTTACCCTTTTCTGCAAGTTGTTGTTTGTTTTTCTAGTATTGTGTAATGAATTGTATCTTAGCTTTGTTAAAAGACAGGAATAAAAATAAATAATTTGATTTTAGTGACTTTTGTCTTGAAAAAAAAAAGTTGATAAATATAAGTTAGTTTATATTATTGAAAAATAACTTTTATCATTAGAGATGGCAAAGATCAAGTCAGACTCGAATTCAACCCGTTTTGTCAAATCCTGTTCACTATTGTTAAGATCGTGATTTTGAATTACGCATCGTACCGGCTAGAGAACCGTACAAAATATGGGTACTTATATGCCGGGTGTAAATATCAGTCGGTATTGACTTGTTTTGTTTAGTATCGATCGGTATTTATAATACCAGTAAGTACCGAAAATTTTGAAAAATATAAGCACCAAGTTGCAACATTTTCATATAAATTGTGGGTATTATTTATATGTAAAATATCTGAAAATTATTGTTATTTGATATTAATTGTGATAATTATTTTTATTTGATTTTTAGAGAGAATGTTAAAAATATACAGTACAACTGTATAATATGACAATGAACTGTTTTGTAATTTTTTTAAAAATTTAGGGACTATTTCATAAATTTAAAAAAATACCCGAAACAGTACTTAGTATTGATCGATACCAACACAATACCGTACCAAAACTCAATCTAATGCCAAGTCCGGTACGATATTCACAACATTAGTTAAATCTTAGTTAATAATATGTGATCAAATATTTATTGTTTTAATAATATGAAGTGATAAATGTTTCTTGACTTTGCTTGATGCTATGATATATCAGGTGAAATTAAGGTGATTGGAGAATTTTAAATTGTTATCATCTAAAAGATAAAGATACAAAGTACTTTTCAAGTCTAGCTTCTATCATTTTCATGATAGATATAAGACAATGGTCCATATTTCAATAATTAAATATATATCTTTTTTAATTTTGAGCAACTAATTAAATATATTTACTTGTAGGCTCTCTATGATTAATTCTTAAGGATATATATTGTTACAAAAGTCAAGGTATGAGGTGTTTTTGAAAATAACCTATAGCATATATAAAGGAATCTTGTTAATTTTAGTGTATTGATTAAAAGAAACACTTAATAAAGAAAATCTTAGATAATAATTTTAAGAAATATCCTTATTCTAAACTTAATAACAACATAAATTGTTATAGTTAGGAATTATTCTTTTAGGTGAAACAGTCTTTCTACTAGTTAGGATTTAAGTTGTATATACTGAATCTTCCCTTATCTTACGTTTAGCGAGATTTTTGTTGGATTGTTGTTGTCGTCTTTATAATTAAGAATTAAGCATTGTTTAGCACGAAATTATGAGATCTCGTACCGGTTGAAGAGGATAACGAATTATGTCTTATAAGGATACGAATGCCTTTTCTCTATAGACGCGTTTTTTTGGATACAGGAAGAGTAAAACTGTGAGAGCCTTGGTCGATAGGCAACCCAAAGTCGACAATATCTGTGGACAGGTGTTCTGGACTGTTACAAATGATATCAGAGTCGGTTCCCAACCTATTATGCTAGCGAGGATGTTGGGTCATAAGATTGTGAGATCTCACATTAATTGAAGAGGAGAAAGAAGTACGTCTTATAAGGATACGGACACCTCTTTCCTATAGACACATTTTTTCGAGTACAGAAAAGTCAAATTGTGAAGATTTTGACCCGATGAGTAACCTAAAGTGGATTATATCTATATGCGAGTGGTCAGGGCTGTTATAGAAATATTTAGCAAATTTATATATTTTAAATCATTAATTCAGTATAACATTTAAGTTGTAATCATATTTTAACTTTTTATATTTGATTTAATAACTAAATTGATAAATTAACAAAATTATTCATACGTCCTTATAACATTTGAAAATCCACCACCCGTGAGTTTTGAAGTACCCTATTTATGAGGGATTTTAATGTCTTAAACATTGTAATACCCTTTTATTTTTTATTTTCCGACTCCATACTAAATGGGAAGATTTCTTAAAATTCATAAAATTGATAAAAATCTCTTATTTAAAAGGTAAATGCGGAGATACTCGGCAGATTTCATAATAATAATAACAATAACAATAATAATAATAAAAAACTTAATAATAATAATATTATTATTATTATATAAGGCTACTAATCATCAATGGCTATCATTCACGAGTGTATTAAAAATGAGATTGAAAATTATATTAGTAATATAAGAGATTTAAGATTTAAAAGGTTATCGAAATTGAATCATTATAAGATTGATTAAAAATTGAATTAAATTTAAAATTTAACTAATTAATTAATTAATCAATAAAATTTTAACAATAATTATTAAAATAAAATAAATTAAAAATTATTATTTCAAAATTTTTATAGTTAAATTGCCCCAATCAATTCGATTCTTTAAGTGCTTATCGCATGAACCCTCAATTATTCATGTCTAAAAGCAAGATTTGTGGCTAATTAAAAACCAATTGATAAGATAAGAGGTCTACTTGGCTTCACATAAAAGGAACATCGAGTCAATCAAATCATGCCCAACTAATTAGAGGCTGAGAGTTTTATGGTCATTCACTTTTGGTAATAATATATTTATAAGAATTTATTAATTTATAAAATTTATTTATTTATTTGATTAATTTTTAATAATAAAAAATATTAAAATAAATTTAAGCATAAACTTAAAACCGAAAAAAAAAAGTTTAAAATTTTTACACTTAAATAAAAAATTTAAAATTTTTACGTTTAAAACGACCGAACGAGTGGAATCCGATTCATTTCAAAACAGAAGCCTATATATTAATTCCAACCGATCAAAAGCATAAAAAAATACAAATTAAAGATAGAAGCTGTCTTAATTATAATTCTCTGCAATTTTTGATGATGCATCTATTCCCTTGATGGGCTATTGTCAGAAATCCTAGAGCTGATCTGTGATATGTAATTAAGCATTAATAGTGATGAGTCCTTGAGGTTGGTGACCAACTGTTCATCAGCCCGTCATTACAAAATGAATCGTCTAGTGGATAGGGACTCCTAGGTGATGCACTATCCTCAGCCACTGGTCCAACTCCGACGAACTGTTGCACCACAAGCACTGAAACCGTGGCTGCGAAGTCCGACGAAGCTAGCAAGTCTCCAATGGCTCCAAGCTCAAGATACTCACTCCATTCCATGAGACCGGCTATGAGTGGTGAAGTCGACCCTTGTCCTCTTCCAACTATGTACAGGTCGAAAGCATTGCCCATTTCTCTTATTAATGCAACAGTTTCCTCTGCATTGTCGGCGAAAGTTTCAGTGTAAGAAATGGATTCATCGTTTACTTTATGGGATCTGAATTCATTTATAAGCTCCATGTCTAGTCGGTGATCATTGTTGATGGGTGTTTCGGAGGGTATTGCTCTGATATCGCCCGAGTTACTGTCTGAATCTCTTACAGATTGAGCTGTTTCACGTCCTGGAACGAATCTAATGACTGCTAGTGTCATTCCAGGATCATCTGACATGCGCCATGCATAAGCTAGAGCTTCTCGATCATCTGGTCCACCGAAGAAGAGCAGAGCTATGCGGTGAGATTCATGATTTGCTGATGAACGAAATGATCCTGTTAACCCTCTGTCGACCAGAATCCCGACTGAGCACGGTGAATTGGCTAACAGATTCTGATTCACAGTTCTAAGTGCAGGGTTTGTTTCTTCCATACCTCCATCAACTCCTTGCTGCTTATGGAAAGGAATGATTATGAAAGCAACCCTCTTGTCTTCTGCTAAGTTGCAGATGTCTTCGTGCATGGTTGAGTACGGAGAAATGGCGGTCAATGGTTGAACTGAGACACAAGTGTTCTGTTGCTCGTAACTCTCAAAGGCATTGATGATGTGATCGGACTGAGCTTGTGTCCGGTTAAGTGCCGGCCTGCCGGATCTCTCAGTGTTGTGAACTATGAGCATGGCAGATGCTCTACCTGTAAGTTCAACAAGGTGGAGGACATAGACGAACATCGGAGATTTCTTGGTTGGATTAGAGGCTTCAAGGAGGTTGATGATGGTTGGAACGTTTCGGGGTGTGTGTATACAAACCAGAACTCGAAGCTCACAATCTGTTTTAGATTTCTGAATTGTTCTTCTTTTGTAAGCAACAGATCTTCTTGATGGCTTATACACTGTTATCACAATCGGTGTGATGACTGCGGTCATAACAACAGCCACAATAACCATAATCGCAAACAGTTCATCATCTAAAACCTGTCAACAATGTTCAATGATCATGTTAAAGGATGTATATATATATATACACATTCATACAAATCCATTCGATGATATAAATATACATATATATAAATAATACCTGCTGATCCTTGCCTACATTGAGGACAATCATTTCCACAAGGCCTTTGGTGTTCATAAGCAATCCTAGAGTGAACCCATCGAGTAATGGAATCCTGTAAAAGAGAGTGACGATCAGAGTACCTGCAATCTTACCAGCACCTCCAATGAGGATGACAAGTATCATAATTCCCCACGTACTAGCTTCTCTGATAGCTCCAATGTCAGTCTTGAGTCCACTCATGGCGAAGAAGAGCGGTAACAGTAGTCCTGAAACGAAGTCCTCAAGTTTCTCTATGAGTGTCACACCCAGAGGTCCGTTTGGGATCACAAGTCCAAACACAAAAGCTCCAAAAACAGCATGTGTTCCAATGGCGTCTGTGACGAAACCTGAGATCATGACTCCAGCGAGAATAAGACAGATGTAGAACTCGCTGAAAGTCTCTCCTTCTGGTGTTCTTCGAATCACCCACGAAATGGCTGGCCGCACGACGAAGATGCAGATGATAACGAATGCTCCACTAGAGAATATCACCCAGAGTGAAGCCAGAGAAGCTGTTTCGTTCTCACCTAAGGCAATGCCGAAAGCTAGCAGAACCCAAGCACAAATGTCGTTAACAAGAGCTGAAGAGAGTGCGAGCTTGCCAAGCTCTGTGTTGATGAGTTTTAGCTCTGCAAGTATTCTCGCAAGAACAGGAAATGAAGTGACGGAGAGAGCTACGCCTAGGAAGATGATCGCTGTGCCTTTCTGATTCAGTTCTTCGCCTTTGAGAACGAAGGAGAAAGCCAGACTAACAAGGAAAGGTAAGATCATACCAACAACAGCTATGGCGAGTGCTTTCTTCCCAGTTCTTCTGAGCACAGAAATGTCCATTTCTACTCCAACAAGGAAGAGGAAGTAGAGTAGGCCAATGTTCGCCATTGTTTCAAGCACCAACACACTTTTCATGGGGAATATTACTTTAGCAAAAGATGAGCTTCGTCCAAGAACAGACGGACCCAACAGCACTCCACCCTGTAAATTGAATATGATGAACACCCTCCATTGACATCGATGAAGACAAACTTGCATGATTTTGATGCCAAATAAAATCATAACATAAATCTTCTGCAACCTTCTATCTGAAACTTATTCAAATCTCATGAACGTTATAAAACGCTTTATCTAGTACCTCCATTGGAGAAACTTCCTTCTTTTAACTCTCGAAATAAGAAGAAGAAGAAAAAAAATAACATTTTCAACTTACCAGGACCTCAGAGATGACACGGGGTTGACGAAGGGGTTTCAGAACAAAAACCAGAAGGCGAGTGATCACGACCACCAACGTTAGCTGTACGATGAAAAGAGGAAGAGAAAAATCTAAAGGGTTGTCTCCTTGCCATACACCATTTGTTATGATCATGGTAGGTGCATAGCACACTATTGTTTCTTGTGTCATGTTCCATACAGCTGATTTCTCCATCTCCATACCCTTCTTCCCTTGCAACCACCACCACCACCTCCGGCTCCACCGCCGTGTTTAACCAGAAATACCTGTAATGCAGGCTACAAATGATGTCACCCTCTTCCTGATAACCATGTAAATTACATAACATTCATGAGCTAAACTTGCATATATACATATGAAAAGGGAAGGGATAGTGAAACTGTTTTTATGTTTATCCCTTCCAAGGAATTTGGGGGAGAAAATTAAAAAAAAAACAATTTTTTTTTTTTTTTAATATACTTGTTTTCTGTGTTGTGTATTTATGTTTAGGAGGAGGAACGAAGGAGAAAGGTCTATGATCATTGATGGTTGACCGTCCCACTTGGAAGCTCCGTCTTTGTGGTGTAGAGAATAAAATGGAAATATTTCTTTTTTTGTTTAATTTTATTTAATTAAATTCTTGAATATTTAATTTATTTTTATAAAATTTTTAAGTCAATATAATCCTAAATTGATTGGATTTCAGACAAAACTCGTGTTTGGTCTACCCAACCCAACTTAGTTCAAAGATCGAGATTCAGCCTTATCCTAGGCATCAATTTTTGACCCGAACTTGGGAATGTCATCCCTATAGGCATGGCCTGTCCCAATCTTCCATGAGATTCCTTCCATTGGTGGTGCAATCAGCACAATTCCAATGGTGAAGTTGGCTGCTTATTCTTTTCCACCAAGAAGAATCCATAAGAAGATGCTAAAGGCACCACCTTTATCCTCCTGCTAACCTTTTCCACTTGAAAGTTTCATCATTTCTAATGCAAGTTCGTGTCTTTAGGCTACATCTTGACACAAAAGTGATCATATGATATTTGGCAAACCAAAAGCATCCTTGCATCAAACTCGGATTTCTTTCCGGGACTCTATAGACAGATGAAAAGGAAAGGTCTTTTAAGTACCAAGTTTGTTCTCAGGATCAACGTTTAGCGGCAAAGAAAACGATTGTGTTTCAAAGTTCTGGTTCGATTAGCTTCCAACAACAAAGTCATAAACATAACCGAATGTGAATCCACTTTAAATTGCATAAGAGAAAGAAATACCATTCGTTTACAGTTAAATGAATTCAAACTGGAACGTACGAAGGGTAATCTTGGGGGTGTCTCTTAATGGTGTCTCGTAGCCATTTCTCCTGCTCCACAAGGTTAGACGGTGGAACATCATATACATCTGTCAAAGCATCCTCAAATGAAGGTTTCTCAGCTTTTTCTGCTATTTGAATTGCATTTAACACCTGTCATCATTTCTTTGCATAAGAGAAAGAGATACCATTTGTTTACAGTTAAATGAATTCAAACTGGAACGTACGAAGGGTAATCTTGGGGGTGTCTCTTAATGGTGTCTCGTAGCCATTTCTCCTGCTCCACAAGGTTGGATGGTGGAACATCATATACATCTGTCAAAGCATCCTCAAATGAAGGTTTCTCAGCTTTTTCTGCTACTTGAATTGCATTTAACACCTGTTACAGATTTATCATCAGCTAGAACTAAAGTTCCATATTAAAGTAAACAATTGTTGAGACAAAAAGTCTTTTGCACAAAGCAAGTTACCGCAGATGACTCCCAACTTTACAAGCACCAATAGTAATACCTGATGACTAATTTGCAACAAGTTGCATTGTTCAATCTTCTCAGCTAATAAAACCATATTACTATTGTTGGATCAGTAAAGTTACCTTCATTTGATTAAATTTCAAGCATGTGCAATATGAATTGCTATTCCTACACCCTCAGCGTATTGAAATTCCTACCTTTACTTACCAGAAAACCTGTGTCTTTCACTAATTGATCCTTATTTTCATATTTTAGCCATCCCACAAGACCAAAAGAAAAAAAGAGCAGCAGGTATCGTGTAGACCAAACTCCGTTTAGAAGCGAAGTTGATCGCAATAGTTAGGTGCATCTAACAAAATGATGAACTCTCAGAACTTCAGTAGTATTCTAGATTAAGATGTCATTCAGTTCAAGTAAGTCTTTTACCTGCTTCCTGACATTGTTTCTGAGTTCCGACTCGGACCCTTCATTCCACCAACCACAGCTTTCTATCCATTTTCTAAATCTAACTACCGGATCTTGCTTTGATCTCCACAATTCTATCTCATCAACAGGACGATACTTGGTGGAATCATCTGAGGTGGTGTGGTGTCCAACACGATAAGTCAGAGCCTGTTTACAAAAAGAAACAGATTATGGATCACAGAATTAAATAGATTAGATTTCAATAAACCAAATGAGAAGTTATGAAAGAGGAATGACTTAATGATTATTACCTCAATTAAGATTGGCCTGTGTTCATTAATTGCCACTTTTCTGGCAGCATGAACAGCACTGTACATGGCTAAAGCATCATTCCCATCAACACGAATACTTCGAAGTCCATAAGCTGGCCCTCTAATAGCAATCCCATCACCTGCCAATGTATAGAATGCCAGAGACTAAATTGCATTATGAGCAGCTCTACAAACTTGACTGGGAATGACGAAGAGAAGAAAAACAAAAATTACTTCGAAATTGCTCTGATACAGGGGTGCTAATAGCCCATCCATTATTTCGACAGATAAAGATAACTGGAGCGTCCATAACCGCCGCAAAATTTAAAGCGGCATGAAAATCTCCCTAATATTATCTCAGCATATCAGAGAATAAGCAGAGAAAACGAAATCTACTTCGATAATATAGCAAGTCAGAGGCTTTCAAGAGAATGAAGTAGCAAATACACCTCACTTGAGCCACCATCACCAAAGAAAGCAACTGCACAAGCATTCTTGCCATCCATTTTCAGAGAATATGCAGCGCCAACTGCGTGTGGAAGTTGAGAACTGAAAATAATATGAAAATTTTGTTGAGTATCAAGATGTAAAATGAAGTTGGAGAATTTTCAATCTACATTAAAGAATATGGGTTTGATAATCCTACGCAATTGTCGAAGCTACAGTAAAATAATTGTGCTCCTTTGATCCATAGTGAACAGGCATTTGCCTGCCCTTGCACTGATCATGTCTGTTACTGAAACATTGGTTTGCAAATTGTTGCAGAGTAAAACCACGCCATAACAGAACTCCAGGCTCCCTATACTGCATGGAACAAAAGAACCAAAGAGCCTGCTTTAGCTACTGACAAGGTAAATACAAGTTCAAGAATGTGCTTCTAACCTGAGGGACAATAATGTCATCACTTGTGAGGGCAGCAGCTGATGCAATATTGATAGCCTCTTCTCCAAGCGTTGTCAAATAAAATGAAATCCTTCCTTGCCTCTGAGCATCGTAGAAGATGGTATCCATAACTTGAAGCGTGACCATATTTGAATACATTTTTCTAGCAGTGTCCTCACTGACCTATTTAAATAATAGCTTGTGAGATTCTTTCTCTCTTCAACTTATGATTACGAAGGACAAACAAAGCACCGTCCTCCTTTCATAGAGGAAGGTAAAGCAAAGTAGCACGCAAGGCACCTCAGTGAAGTTGCTACACTCAATTATTTGACCGCTGTCATCGAGGACACGATAACAGGGAATTCTCTCTTCAGAAGATTCAGATATGAAATTCATCTCGTGAGTGAAAGCAACTTTTCCTCCAGGAAACTCCAGAACCTGGCAACAAAATAATTTGTAAAAGTATGGCATTACTGGCACATTTGCACAACTTAAGCAGCAAATCTATCAGATGCTTTAAAAACAATAGGAAGCTCCATTTTAAAGCATCTGCAAGTTAAAAAATTAAGAAACCCTGTAATAGAGAATTGATAAACTTAAGATAATAGATTGTAGGTTGGCAATTTTCACTACATCCTGAGTACGGGTTACTTCAAGAACTGTCAGAACAGAAACACAAATTATTGTTCAACATTTCACGGCAGGTCACAACATTCTGATGAAAACAAGAAACTTTATGTTCCAAAGTACATCGAGAGTTATCAGATCGTCTGCTTCTTATGTTGGGACCATTCATGCACATACAACTTCTTGGATTTGCAAGGCATTCCTAGAACTAATAAAGCCACAAGAAACAACAAAGGGACATATTTCAAATGCTGCATAAAGGCACCTTATGCAGTTCCTCTATATAGCCCTGGAACCAATTAATTTAAATGTTTAGAACAGTTCAGAGGCTTAAGTGAAAACGAAAATCATAGAACTTGTAGTGTACAAATCAGCAGTCACTCTGCATCATCTCAGCAACATTTTGAGGTGAATTTGCTTTAGAAAATCGAAGTTAAATTGATATAAACAATTGGTTAACAAAAGTGCCACCCATCTATTCTTGTAAACTTTCAGCTACTTTTAGCAGATTCAATCATCCAAATTCTACAAACATAAACATGCAAGACAGGAACTAGAGGCCACATATTTGGTACACTGTATCTAGAAAACATAAACCTGACTCACGTCAACTTTCCGCTGCGAAGCAAACCCTTCTTCGGCTTTGTAACGGCGATTCATGAAAAGGGTCGGTTGAGCAACCAAAACTTCGTCTGGGTTCCTTAAATCTTCAGCTCTAAATGGAGTCGAGTGACTATTGGTTAAGGAAGCATTACCCAAAGAACCAATCTTTGATTTGAGACTCCTGATAACATTAGGCGATTTTCTAATGCAAAGAGCCATGAAAAGAAAGGAAAAGGTTAGGATTTCGAGCAGAAGATGGCGAACTGAAGAACAGGAAAACTGTTGCTGAATTGAATGTGGACTCTGTTATTACACAGTAAATCTAATCCAATTGAATCGACAAAAAGTATGCAAGATGGTATGATAGATGCGAGATTGACACATAAGCTTTAGACTTTCTGACGTGTTCGTCAAAGACTTGCAAAGGTCGTTAACTTTGAAAACTTTTATTGATTGCAAAATAATTACTTTTTAAAGACTTTTTCTTTTGGGATTCCGAACTGTTGTTCTTTATGATTGAATAAATTTCAGTCATCTATTATAATAAGTTAGAGGATTAAAGATTTTAAAGGTACAACAAGGCACAACAATTCGAGAGCAGCAAATCTACTCCCTTTTTCTTAAATTTATAATTTTACTTGAAATTGTATTTTTCTAATTTTAAATTTTAATTTTTGGATCAATTTTAAAATAAAACAACCTCCTTTTTAGTTTTTAAAAATAAAATTTTATATACTCGAATCTAATTAAATTTAAACTTAAACTCAAACCTAAAACTTTGGACCCGACTGAGCTTTAGGTCATGTTTTTTAATCCCTAAATTTAGACAATTATTCAACAAAATATTTTTGAAACATTTTAACTAAAATCACTTGAACCTGAAACTTTGGACTCGGTTAAACTTTAGGTCATATTTTTTAGTCCTTAAATTAGACAATTATTTATCATAATATTTTTGAAATATTTTAATTAAAATTACTCGAATCTGAAACTTTCAACTCGATTGAACTTTAAGTCATGTTTTTTAAACCTAAAACTTTAGACTCAATTGAACTTTAGGTCATGTTTTTTAGTCCCTAAATTTAGTCAATTATTTATTAGTATATTTTTGAAATATTTTAATTAAAATTACTCAAACCTGAAACTTTGAACTTGATCAAACTTTAGGTCATGTTTTTTAGTCCCTAAATTTAGACAATTATTCATCGAAATATTTTAATTAAAATTTTTAAAAATTTTCATATAAACTTTTATACAAGAAGAAGAAATTATATTCTAATAAAAGAAGATTGTTTTTTATCAATTAAGGATGGATTTTTAAAAGTTGATTGTTTTCGTTTCCTTGCTTATTCTATAATAACAAGATTTCTCTTTTTTCATAATCAGTCAAAAGTTTAATAAAAATTATATGTGTTATATGGCTTCTTTCTAAGCTCTCCCTTTCCTTAAAGTTTAATTAATTCTTTAATAATGTAGCCAACAAATTTAATAAAGATTATATATTGTTGACGAAGAAGAAGAGTTAGATGATTTACATAAGCGCTTTTATTTATATATTTCTTTGTCACACTATCATAATATTAATAAAAATAATATTTTGAAATTAATAATTTAATTTTTTAAGTTTTAAATTAAAATAAAATTTTAAAATTTAGACATTGACTTAAGAAAATATAAAAAATGTATCACTTGTAAACTCATTATCCAAAATTAAAACAAGAACTAAAATTAATAAAAAAATTTAAGTGTGATAAACTCTATAACTAAAATAACAACAATAATAATAAGTAGTAATAGTAGTAGTAGTAGTAATAGTAATAGTAGTAGTAATAGTAGTAGTAGTAATAGTAATAGTAGTAGCAGTAGTAGTAATAATAATAATAATAATGATGATGATGATAATAATAATATCACTTTGATTTGATACGGTTAACTATGTCTTCATCGATCTATCAATTACTTTAGACGATAACTCCTAGATACTTAAAATACTTTTTTTGTGGTACAACTTATGAACTAATTCTTACCTTCATATCAAAAGTCATCTTGTAGCTCAAAAAAATTACACTTTATAACCAAATTAGCCTAAATGGATAAACTTTTCACACATAAAATAACACAATGATGTGTAAATTAAGACAAACTTTGAATATATCAGGTAAAATTTGAGTTGAACTAAAACTTTTAATTTCAAAGTCAATCTTATCAAGTTTGATTTACTGTACTGATTCTATATTAATTCAGACTAAATAATTTAGTTTTTTAAAGCACAAATTTGAATAAAAATATTAAATTAAACTTGAATTCAATTAAATTTGAGTTAATTTGTTAATTTTAAGTTTAATTGGGTGGATTTGAACCAATTTTTATATTCAAAATTACTATTATTTGAGGTTAAAGGTTAAAAAATATGTAAGAAGAAAGAAAAAAAGGGAAATACCCTTCAAGTGTTTGAATTACATTAGTTATAGCAAAGCATGACAAAATGCTAGGGTAAGCATGAAATGAATGTGACACAAAGAATATAAAATTAAAAAAAGAAAGCAAACAACAACTAAAAGCTAAAATAAGTCATGCAAGTCTTCATACTACAGGTAGGTAGGAGCTCGAAACAGTTAGCCATGCACCTTAATATATTTCACCATTTTGGTCTCCCACTATGTGAGATCCTTTATTTGTATCCTAGTATAGATAAAGGATCTCTGTTCTCTTTATCCTTTATCCGTATCTCTTTTAAAGGATCTCTTTATGTGAGATCCTTTATCTGGATCCTAGTACGCCCAAGTTTTCTATCTAGGGTCATGTCTTCGGTAAGTTTCAGCGGAGCTATGCCATTTTTTATCACCTTTTCTCAGTTCTTCTTAGGTCTTCATTTTTCCTCTTACAGTTTCTAAGTACAATATTCTCAAATCTTCTTACTTCAGTGTTACAGTATCTTCTCTTAACATGTTTGAACCACTTAAGTCTGACCTCTCTTAATTTTTCATCAATATAGTTGCTTTTAATTTGACTCTTACAATTATATTTTTGAATTTATCTTTTTAAATAAAATTACATATTTAATGGAGCATCTTTATCTTTACCACCATTAGCTCATAACTATGCACATGTTTGACGGATCAACTCTCAGCTCCATAAAACATGGTTCACCTACTCATAAAATGATAAAATATACCTTTGATCTTGAGTGGTATCATCTTGTCAGTTGTCACATAAAACTTTTGTTGCATTTTTCTATTTAAATCACTCCGATTTGATACTGTAACATCCCGTTACTGATAGGAAGGTCATTTTGGTAATTGGGACGGGTTAAGATTTTTATTGCATTCACTGATTGATCATGTCATTGGCCTCCAATTATAGAGGATTGAGTTATTGCACATGCATTTATAGGTACATGCATTCATAGTTTTCCGGTATTTAATTGTGAGCACGAATTGACTGGATTGTGATTCGATTGAGAAATTAGGAATAATTGGGTTCAAATAATGGATTTAGAATAGTTTAAGAGTAATTGGTAGCTGATAGTGGCTTATAGGAAATTTTCGAGAAATTCAGAAGAAAATGCCCGAACCGGAAATTTTTGAGTGACAGACTGATTGACCGTATGGTACCGAAAGAATTGTCCAATGGCAATGGAAAAAAATTAGAGTTATACTGTTAAGAATTAAAATGTTGAGCCATTGGGAATTTAGAGACTGAATTAAAAGAATTGAGGACTTAGGTCTATATATATATCTAGGTTTGAATTTGG